>VXAD01001549.1:403210-435638 GCA_013399195.1 Dicrurus megarhynchus
AGCCGCTTCCTGCGGCGCGCGACAGCGCGCCCCCTGGCGGCCGCGGGCGGCCCGTGAGGGGCGGCCGGGACCGCGGGGCTGCCTCAGGCCCGGTCTGTGCTCAGTTTGTTAACGGGGGCTAAGTAAGTAAAGTTTACAAGATTATTCACTTGTCACACGAGATAACGGTATCAGAAGGGGGTTTTAAGCCAAAGCTTTCCCTGCTTACATTCACAGAATCAATTAGGTTGGAAAAACCCTCTGAGAGCATCAAGTCCAACCTGTGACCAAACACCGCCGCGTCAACCACACTGTGGCACTGAGTGCCATGTCCAGTCTTTCCTTAAACACCTCCAGGGACAGTGACTCCACCACCTCCTTGAGCAGCCCATCCCAGTGTCTAATCACTCCTTCTGTGAAGAAATTCTACCAAATGTCCAACCTAAGCCTCGCCTGGCTGCCGCTTGAGGCTACATGCTCTTGTCCCGTCATGAGTTCTCTGGCAGAAGATTTCGACCACCACTTTGCTACAAGCTCCTTTCANCTGCCGGGGGTGCCCCTTCCGCGCCAGGCCCGGCACAGGCCGCGCGGCGAGGGGAGGAGGGCACTCACCGCCTGGACCACCTTGGCCAGCAGCCGCCATCCCCGCAGGTGCTGCAGAGTGCAGCCGAAGGGGCGGCGGCGGGGCGCCTTCGCCTCCGGTTCCGTGGTCTCGTTGTAGACGGCGCCGTTCTCCATGGCCGGGCCGGGCCGCCGGCTGTCAGCTGGGAAAAACCGAANTCCCAGTGTCTAATCACTCCTTCTGTGAAGAAATTCTACCAAATGTCCAACCTAAGCCTCGCCTGGCTGCCGCTTGAGGCTACATGCTCTTGTCCCGTCATGAGTTCTCTGGCAGAAGATTTCGACCACCACTTTGCTACAAGCTCCTTTCAGGCAGTTCTAGATATCAATAAGGTCACCCCTGGGCCTCCTTTTCTTCAGGCTAAACAACCCCAGCTCCCTCAGCCGCTCCTCATAGGACTCGTGCTCCAGACCCTTCACCTTCTCTGGACTCGTTCCAGCACCCCAATGTCCTTCCTGAATTGAGAGGCCCAGAACTGGACACAGCACTCGAGGTGTGGCCTCACCAGTGCTGAGTACAGGAGAAGAATCACTGTCTTTGAAGACATTCCTTGTTGTCAATGAGAGAAAACACCCATATACCCAAGCCTCTGCTAATATACTCCCATACCTTTGCCCAGATCAGCTTTTAAAAGTAAGTATAGCTTTTGTTGCCTACTAAGAATAGATTGAACCTGTTACATGTAAGCAAAGGTGTGTTATGTTCACTTCTATATTATTATTGTAGTATCCACAGAGCTATTATGGTCCTTCATAGACAAGTTCAGTTATACTTGTTCAAATTCAAGGAAATGGAAGATTGCTGTAGGTAGAAAAGGAGATTTGCTTTTTAATGTTAGCTGTATAGGAACAGATTCCCTGCTTAGGGAACAGATCAGGCTTCTTTTGACACTGCCTCTCTTTGGGAACCACACAGTGCAGAGGGGGTGTGTGTGCTACAGAGCCCCATGAGGTTGGGGCTACTTTTAACTCTGCCAGGGGACCCTCTTAACTGGTCAGCTGCAGAAGTACGGGCCAGACAAAAGCAGGTGGGCCACACTCCATGCTGAGTGCGTACCAGCAGGCTGTGTGCCTGACTTCTTCCAGTAAGAAAACACAATCCAGGGGAATATACACTGTCCCTGGGCAGGATCATACAGACTTGTCTCTGCCATAAACAATGTTTGGCTGCAGGAATTGGCTTGGAAGGCAAATGAGTAGGGCAAGTCCTGTGATTTCCAAGGCGTGGGAGTTTCCGCTAGAACAAACGAGGTATCACCATGGGTGTGCCCTAGCTTCTACCTGGGATTGGGATGAGTCTAACACAGCTCTGTTGGCAGCATCCCAGACTACAGGACTGAGCAGGTAGGTGTAGTGAGGAACATTTGCTGTTACCACTTATAAGTCCCCAGTGCCTTCACTACCTTTTTTCACACTAGCACGTTATAAATAAGACTACATTGCAGAGGCTGGCATCTCTCTTCTGAAGGAAATTTCCTTCTAATTTTCTTGCATGAATGATAAAGGTTAGCTTGCCATTTAAAGCCTAACTTATTGAGGCCTATTTATTTATTTATTTATTTATTTATAAGAGGCTCAGGAAAAGCAAAACGACAGCAAAGCTAGGGAACTGTAAGTTCATGTGACAGAGAAGGAATGAAAACTGGACAACAACATAGGAGTTGATATCTTGAAAATACTTAAAGCATTACATTATGCTGCTCTTCACAGAGGTACAGCAGGTGTTCTTCACCCTTTTTATCACACTAACTTTCCAGTACAGTATTTTTCCTTTAAAGAGGGAATTAAAACAACAGTTACAGTAAGTAACAGCAGTGTTTAATGCAAATAACAGTAACTGGCTGACTGTGATGTGATGGAAATCCCATTCCAGATATACAGCTATTGATTTCCTTTTGGTTATGTGCTACACCTGACAGTTTTCCAGAAAAAGAAGTCTTTCTTACCCTGACACAGCCTTTGCTGGAATGGCAAGAGCAGAGCTAAAGGCAGGACATGGTGGCAGAGAAGCAACCTCACAGTTAGATGCTGAGCTGTGGTAACATCTCCAGTCAGCCAGGCACAGAGAGGGACATCAGTGGAAGCAGATTAGTGATGAGTGACCTACTTTTCTCCCTCATTACATCTCCTCCAAGACACCTTCCATAGTGACCAAAAAGCAATACCAACAGAGAAAGCCCCCTCATTAGAGGAGATTGCAGTGTACACAGTATAGCTGTATGGCAGTTACCACTTCTTGCCCCCAATGTTTAATTAATTTCAAAAAATGTGACTGGAGCTCCTTGAAGCATTTGAGTAAATGCCAGCTACTGCAATAAGGGGGATTCAGTACGGCTCCATCACTGTTTTCATCAAGTGAGGCCCAGTGGCTCTTTGGCACTCTCGGTGTGCTGTGTTACAATGTGACACTAAAGCCTGAGTCCCTCACACTCAGAATTGGCAGCACTGGCCTCACGAATTCATGTTCTCCTTTTCCCACTTTCATAAATGCAGTTATGGGGTTTTTTGCTTTTCTTGTCAGAAGGCAAGGGAGAAGGAAGTACAGGAACGGGAAAGCAGCTTAAAAGCCTAAACCACTGAAGGAGACAGTTTCATTGGAAGAGTGGTAAGGAAGAGGTGTGTGTTACTGCACAATTCAGGGAATTCCACTGGAGATAGCCTGTCTGAGGCATATCTCCCTCCTTCATTTTGATGTTCTCACATGGGCACCTCAACAGCTTCCGTTCAAGACTATTCCCACGTATTACATGAAGCAAATACAGCATGATTAGCTAGCAAATGGGATATTCCAAGTACTGCAACAATGAGCTCAGAGAAGACTTCAATGTGTTGCATCTGCTGAATTTTCTTTAGTTCTTGGGGCTCTGTTTTTGTGCTCAATATTGCAACTGAACTTCACAAACCCTGACACCACACTAAACATGCTTGAATGTGTGATTTTTAAACAGCTGAAGATGAAGAATTAGCATTTTTAACTGCTATTACTAACTATCCCTTATGGCACTAGAGATGAAGTCCCCACATTTCCCAAATGCAAGGTTGGGCCAACTATTCTCAGTGGTTTTCTGCATGGCACAGAGAAGCATTAAGCCGTGAGGTATTTGATAGGCAACAGTTCTGCTGTCACAGGTGTCCTACTGCAAACCATTTGCTCCCCAATAAGAAACTGCAGCCCAACAGGCAGAAATTCTTGCATTTCAGAAGTATCGCTAGAAATTTAAGGTTAATATAGTAGCTAGTCCATAAAACCCAAAAGCCATGTGCATATTTCAGAGATTGTAATTTTCAGCTGAAAAAATGGCCTGCCTGGAAATAAAGTGGACATTTACTCAAAAATTTCAAGCTTAAAATTTGCAGAGCAGCTTTATTAGAACCAGTATTCTCAAAAGAACTGATGTAGGAACAGTGTAGAGAAGGGGGAAGAGAGGATTTACAAAATTCCCCTGAACCAGCTTAGTTTCAGGCTAATCAGCAACTTGTCTACATAGAACTAGCCCTGAAAGTCTAAAGGAATTTACTTGATTTATATTGTAGCATTTTTTCAGTGCTCATATTGAAAAACATTTTAAAAGTATTGTTATTAAAATTGTGCCCTGTAGTTCTTGCATTACCTCTTTGCTTTCTGCATCTTATGTGCTAGTCTGAAACTTTGTACCCAATAGCACTAAAGGCACAGAAGAGTGATTAGAAGCAAAATTAATGTAATTTGTGCTGTTACTCTTTCAAAAATTGGGGTAATCCAACCCCAGCCTAGAGCAAGAAAGTATTCTTGCCAAATTATCTTGTGTTTTACCCAATTTTAGTTTGGTGCCTGACTTGATAGTGAAAGAAGGAGAACAGGCAGCAGGATTTACTGGCACTACCTTTTGTGAAAAGGGCCATCTGTCACAGAGACTAGTCTTGCATGATAGTTGTGGTAAATCCCATCTTAATTGTCCACTCTCACCAAAGCAGTAGGTGGGGGAACTGCAGCTCAAGAGGACAAAGCAACCAGCCCAGGAGTCTTGGTCTCATCAGAGGAAAACAAGAAGCCAAAGACATCAGGTTACACAGAAACATTCTCAGATATTTCCTTTCCCCCAAACAGCGCAAGCAGGCTGCAGATAGGTAGTGACAACAGCATGAAGAGAATTTGAAGGAGGGAAGCAGGCTACTTTATTCCTATAGAATGAAAAGGCATGGTAGGGGATGGTCTTCTTGTAAACAATCACTTGTAAATAATAATTTAAAAATCAAACAACCAAAAAACTCCAGAGCTACAGGGGTTTAGGGAAAAACACATTTAGAAGCTTCAAATACACAGAAGTGACATATTTTTTAAGAAGTGAAATTATAATGAGTCATTAGTAAGGTTTTTCACTGTCCCAGCCTCCCCAGATAAGGGCACGTGGTTTAATAGCTATTAATGCATCATGTGCCCAATCTTCCAGCTTCATAAAGGCTTTTGTGCTGTGACAGATGCTCAAATGAACTTAGAGATTGCAGGAGTTGTCTTTCAAAAACCTGGACAGTATCCACTAGTTTAAAATGTTGCCCTAAATCCAAAGTTTCACCCTAATGACACATACCACTGCAGTTGTGCAAGAATGGGTCCTGCTTGTATCATCAGAGGATCCTTTCTCTCAAGCATGTTCCAAATTCAGTTTGAAATTTACATACAGAACCTAGAGAACTGTTCTGATACCAATGCATGTCATGTATCCATAATCAGAAGCCTAATTTTTTCTTTCAGACAATTTATTCTATACAGCTGTTCATCAGCAAGTCATGTGTTTCCCCATTTGCCACCTTTACTGAACTGTTGCCATAAGCAAAATTTTAAAGGCTGCACTTGAAGACATAGTTAAGAATATCTACTGAAATTCGCCAGTCCACAATTCAATCTTCTCAGTCTCTTTTAACAAGTCTGCTTAACTTGAGGGAGTTCAGTACACAACAACACATACGTTCTTCTTAAATTTATTTAGGAATTTTGTAAATATGGAGGTAACTCAGCTCAAGGGAGATGATCCTGCCTCTACTCAGCCCTAGCAAAGCCACACCTGGAGTGCTGTGTTCAGTTTTGGGCTCCTCAGGACAAGAGACATGGAGCTCCTGGAGCAGGTCCCGTGGAGGGGGGAAAAGATGATTAACAGACAGGAGCATCTCTCTCACAAGGAAAGGCTGAGGGAGCTGGGCTTTTTCAATCTCAAGAACAGATGACTGACAGGGGACCTCATCAATGTCTGCCAGTATCTAAAGGGGGGTGCCAAGAGGAGGAAGCCAGGCTCTTCTTGGTGGTGCCAAGCAATAGGACAAGAGGCAACAGCCAGAAACTGATGCACAGAAGTTCCAGCTGAACATGAAGAACTTCTTTACCATGCAGATAACCACACACTGGAACAGGTTGCCCAGAGAAGGTGTGGAGTCTCCCTCACTGGAGATATCCCAGAACCACCTGGACACAATCCTGTGCCATGTGCTCTGGGATGGCCCTGCTTGAGCAGGGGGGTTGGACCAGATGACCCCACTGTGGTCCCTTCCAACCTGACTCATTCTGTGACTCTGTGAACTCACCAGAACCACTACAAAATGCAGGAACTGGGGAATAAGAGTACCATCATGTTCAGAATAAAGAGATTTCCAGCTAATCAGAAGAAGTCATGTAGGACTTAGTGATTTAAAAAAACTAGAAAACCTGAACTCATTAAAGTGTCTTGGTAATCACTTGATCAGGATGTACCTTTTACACATTTCCTATTCTGAAGCTGTAAGTAGAAAGTAATCCCAAATTTCACAAAGAAAAAAGTGATGTTCAACATTTGTGTACTGAAAGCTTAAGTAAAGTCCTAACCTTGGTCAACTACTACTTAGACAACACACTGCAGCCAGCAGCAGGATCCTTAGTCTAACTAGCATGCTTTGAAAACATTGCAGCACAAACCACCCAAAGTCAGATAAGCTAGTTTCACTCCTAGGAACAAACACTGCAGACTTACCCCCTTCCTTCCAGAAACAATGTTTTAAGGAAGTCTAAATATCTGCCAGTGATGTTATTCACTGAGAGGTAAAAATATAAAAGCATGTTTTAAAATGTTTTACACCACATCCTTAGATTTAACTGTAAACGAACAAGAACACCATGGCTTCAATGAAAATTATTTAAATTTGAATGCAGAGAATACTTTATTAACTGATTACAGTTTTGATGACCAATTTTAAACCATAAGTAGTGTGGGAAACATAGTGGGGGACATTAAGGCTGAGCCATATATATATAGACAAATCTGGATACTGATATTCTGTACATTTAACCTCTGCTTTTTCTTTATACATCTTTTATTCAGTGTCTGAAATTAATCCAGGAGGAAAAAAACAAAAAAACCTGGCCACTAATTTAGTCTTATACCTGGAATGAAATTTTGCATGGGTTTTTGAATGCAGTGTAAATTTCAGTGGAGATCAAACAGATTTTTTTTTAACCATACTCCTGGAGTTTGTTGCTGTTACAGATTTGTGCAATTATTTTTCTCTTTCAAAAACTAGCAGTAGATCTCTCATGTAAAGGTTAATCTATTTAAGATAGTATTAAACTTACCTAACAGATTGGGAAATTAATATAAATTAAGTGCCTGTGGTGTGTATCAGTTTTCCTGCTCTAAGCCACCCCTATCATTTAAGTGGACATACTTGCAATTTTACAGAATTACACTGACTTTTCAACAGAACCCAGAAAAAAAAATTAATTTACTATTCTTGCACTGTGAGCAGTGCTCCTACACAATGTGATAACCGTTTTCCATCTGTACAACTCCCTTTTGTAAAGTTGGGTAACACATATGAAAGAAAGACAGACATCAATGGTTTGTGTTCTGAAAGATATTTCAGTTCTTTAGTTCCAGTCACTGAAGGAAGAGGCAGAGGCAAGTTTGAATTATCCCAGAAAACTGAACAATTGGTTTTATTTGGTGTCTTCAAGATGCTTCACCTTCTGTGGGAGATGTAGATGATGTAGGAGAGACCATTTCAGGTTTTCGTGAAATTCTGTCCAATTCTGCCTGAACATCTGTTAAAACTGGCTTCTGACCTGCAAAATAAATGTGTATCATTCAGTCATGTTTATGAAAAGCCTATAGTATCTTCAATTTTCAAATCAGACAAATCCTAGTAATTTTTACTGCACACTTTGGGTGCAGAGTAAAGGTGTAAGCCAAAAACCCAAAACAAACAGAACAGAAACAGTAGAGAGAAAGTCAGATCCTTTCATATTTCCAATTTCTCAAAGCAACTTCCATAATTATATATTAATTGTCAGTATACAAAGAGTTAAAGTAAAAAAAACAGAAGACTATTGACTAGCAGTTATGACTACTTCTATACAATTTTCTGTACAATTTGTATTTGAATGTAAAAATCAGGGGCTTCACCAAGCCCAGCAAAGTCAGTTTTGTGTACTTGGTCAGCAAAAACATGACACCGCTGCTCACGGGTGCACAGAGACCTGTAGATGGCAAATCTCTTTCTCTCCTCACCCACTTATCTCCTCCCTAACTTGGGATGGCACAAACATTTGTGCAACCACACTCTAAGCTAATTCAAGCTTAAAATACATGATTTCCCCCCACCCTTTTACTCTTAATTCTTACTCCTCAGTCTAGGTTTCTATCCCACTGTGTTCTATAGCAAGAATGGAGGAGACAATATGGGAAAAGGCGGTGCAGTATTAAGACTCCAACGCCATGACAAGTGTGCACAGCATCTGTAAAGGAATGTTCCAACACATGTGCAGGTTGTAGCAGTGTCCCAGCATCCTTTCTGAAGATGCAAACCAACAGGAACTATCCATAAAGGTAATTTTGGCCTGATGTACTTTGCTGCTATTCATTTAACAAAAGATAATACTGTATCAGAATCAAAGCAGCTAATGTTCCAACTAACAAGCAGAGGAATTTCCCAAAGCTGCTGAGGAAAATGTAATTTTCAAATCCCAAATTACTGTCTTAACAGACAATTTTCAGATTTGAAAAATTAGTGCCACAGATACTACTAAATACAAGATAGCAAACACTAAGGAAGGTGAAGAGGCCACATCTAAGCTAAATTTATTAGTATTTATGGTAATTCCTTGAAAACATAGTCCTTTCTGATGTTAAACTGGCTACAACCCTAACCCTTCATTTGTTGCATATTAGGAAATTTCTGAGAACTGTTTTGCTCCTTAATAATTAAATTCTGTCCCTGAAGTTTCTGCCAGAGCCCCAGATAGAACACTTTTCTGGAGTGCTGCCTCTGTTTGCTTGGCATCACCCAAACCTGCTGCCTGCCACTCCCCACAGGATTTTTCAGTGGGTGCTCTCTGTGCCTCGTATTGCGTCAGCTGCATTTGTTTGAACAATCTCCATATGTTGTTCAAACTGGCACTGCTGACTTTGCCTACAGCACATTAGGAAGCATTCAAACTTTGCTTAGCCAAATGAGTTTTGCACTTAGAAAAGGGAAGTGTGCGCAGGTGAAAAAAACTTCTACACAAAATCTTCACAAAATGTTAGTGGGAAGTGTGAAGTACCAATGAAACACCAGCATTGTCCCCTCAGTGCAGCATTATTAACCTCTGGGGAAGCAGGAAGGGAAGGTGCCTATGTACACATTACTCTTAAGTAATACAGAAACATTTTGAATTGGAATAGAAAGAAATGCCAGTATAGTCCTGCATCTAGCTTTAGCACAGTCACTATTAAACATTTCTAGATTAATAATAATTATTAATCACCTCATATACATACAGCTGTCAAAAGAAAATACATAAGTATTTTTATGAGCTGTCACCAAACTCAAAGTATTCATCACATCAGAGCTAGAACACTAGTGAAAGAAAATTTAAAGCTATTTTAACAATGACAGTATTGTTAAAAAGAATCAACTTGAAATTCAGTCCCAACCTATTTAAATAAGATTAAAAGAGGCTTATGGCATAAGCCATTTTATTGGAATGATGGGAACAAAGGGAAAAAATGAGGAACTCATGTAGACACGATTCATGATCAAACAACTATGTGAAAATTTTTTCTTTGCTCCTCTGAAAGCCATAAAAAGGCAATACTAAAGTGCTGTGAAAATAAAAGCAAAAGGCCATATAGAATAGAAAAACATATATATATAGCATTCAGTTAAATACAGTAGTGTTCGTATCTGATAAACCATATTAACAAGAACAATCCATCACTCCATTTAGATTGAGTCAATCTTTTGTCATTAATCGTACCTGACTTTTTTGCTGATGGTGGTAAGTTGCTGCCAGCACCTCCAGTGCCACCTCCTCCTGGACTGCCACCAACACCACCAGGGCCACCAGGAGAACCAGTTTTCTTGCTCAGGAGACTATTGAAGAAGTTAGCCAGGACTCCTTCAGATGTAGCTCCAGCTACAAGGGGAAGAAGGAAAGAAAAACCACAACACAAAACCAACACAGATTTTCTAAGTAAATACTGATCTAGTGTATTAATCAATCTAAACAACCATATTAAAGCAAGCAGGCAAAACAATTATTTTACTTCCCCAGCTCCATTTGTGTCCTCATAAGAAAAGGTACCTTTCATATTGGGATCAATCTTTTTTGACCCAGTAGGGATAGGTGTAACACTGGCAACATTCGATGTTACAGATCTATTTGGTGTTCTAGGAGATCCACCAGGAACTCTTGGTGAGGCATCCTATTAAAAAAAAAACCAAAAACAAAAACAAACCAGCGAACCCAAAGTGTAAGAATACATGAAATGAAGCATTTTGTTACTTCTTACAGTTCCTAAGCTTGTGTGTTTTAAATGTAGTATTCTCATGCAACTGAAATGACACATTTAGATTTTGCTGATTGTGTAGAAGTTTTTTCACACTTTTAGAACATGGTTAAAACTATTAACTTTAGTGTAACTAAAGCACTAGACAAGCTTTTAATTTCATCCTGATGAGAAACCTGAAAAGCCATCTGTTACTCAGTAGTGCCTCTGACCATAAATGCATTCTAACATATAAAAAGGAAAGCCACGACCTTTAGCCCTTGCTGTCAATACAAGCTGTGACTCACTGTGAAGTGCCAAAATTTTAGAGCACTATGAGACTTTAAATACTATGTAGTTTAAAACAATTAGATAAAGCAGTATTTCACAGTGCAGATAAAAGCAGCCCTCTAAATATATAAAAGCTAATGATTTTCACGTGATGATATTTTAAATTTTTATTACTAACCACTGGCCTTCCTGCAGCAGTAGGTGGTTGTTTCGCCAACTGTGACTGCAGAAAAACAAACACACACATGAAGTGTTAGATACTACAGTGACTAAGAATACAACCCCAAATTTGTATTGGGAATGTTGTTAAATGAAACTCTTGTTGCTTGTTTTATAGACAGAAAGTTACCTGCTGCTTCATAAGAAACACTTGGTCATCCTCTGCTACAATTTCTTTTTCATGAACAAACTGCAATACAAAAACATGAGCATAATTTTGACTAAAAGAAAGAAAGAAAGATATTTTCTTTTTTATCTGCTGGTGAATATGACCAAAACATTCAATAGTGAATACATGTATAAAATACTATGATTGCTGCATATCATGTTTTTCATATTTAAGACTGCTGCCTCATGATTCCATTTAGGCCAAGTTAATTAGAAGTGAAATAGAATTATCATTAACTCCTTTGACCTGTCAGGCACAAAGCTGGAGATACATTTGTAGAAAGACCCACTAAAAAGTTCATTTAACTGTTGAATAAAAAGGAATTAAGTAAATGGTTACAAGGCACATTCAGGGGCCTCAGGATCAGTAAGAAGCATTCATGGATGCACACACTCTGCATCATGCCCCTGTCTCTGTTAATTTATTAAGGCCTCACCTCAGTATTACTTTATAGGTAACTATGGCAAACATAACGCTTCACCTGTGTTGCATTACACTGGTGTGGGAACTGGACACAGACATCTCAGATCCCAGTTCTATGCATCAAATCACAAGCACTCTCCTTCCAAATAAGCTCATCAAAAATTTTGCCCATCAAAAATTTTGCCAAGCAAGCATGGCAAATATCAATATCAAAGTTTATAACCCAAGCCTGAAGTTTATAAGCAAGCAAAAGGAAATACTGTCAGTTGTATTTTCCTTGGATACTTATTTAACATGTCTTGATATTTTCCCTAAAGATTGCTGAAAGGAGATAGTATTAGTTTTCTCTGCTAAAATAATTCCCACTTGAAAATAAGATCAGTCACAAAATCTTAGCTTTGTTAGAAAAAAGCCATAGAAATATTTGCCTTCAATAACCTCTTGTGTGCATGGGAGTCCACTGCTGCTGGCATTTTGTTCAACAACCTCACATATGTTTACAGGTCATTCTGTCAAGGCCTTTTGTTAGATAGTACAAGGGAAAACACACTGAATATGTGTAGAAGCTGTTCTCACATGTTTATTTTTGATTTTACACTATCTCAAGCTTTCTTATTTTAAATACTCCAGAAGAAACAAAAAGCATTGTGAAGTTATAAGCAACTCACAGCAAAATGAAATGTTCTTAAAAAAACACCAACTCAACCTGAGAAAGAGGTAAATCACATTTAAGCTTTCCAATAGCAAATATGTCTTAAAAGCAAAACAAGTGTATTTGTAGTCTTGAACAATGTAACAGCAACAGAATAAAAAGTGTTAGCTGAAGAAGAGCCATACAGAACAAAAATACATAATGGTCTTTTTTGTTAACTAAAGAATAACTTTAAGAACAAAATAAGATTCCCCCCCAACATGGTACATCACATTTATGATAAGCTGGAAGTATAGTTCAAATGAAAGAGAAACAGACAAAAAACTGACAGGCAAATAAGTAGCAAAGAAATTAAAAGCCAATACATCTTGGCTTACCTTTCTGACTGGTGGCTTTGTTATGATATCTTCAAAATTGTCATCTGCTTTTAGTGTCTGGAAGTTCTCATGCAATATTCCTATCTTCTTGTCATTATCCCAACCTGCAGGACTAGAGAAAGAATTATTTGGCTTAAAATTCTATTGCTACTTTAGGCTATTCTTGCATGCACTCCTGAATTGCACACAACTGAAAGCCAGGAAAGCTGTCATAGTGCCCATTCTCCCATGCAAGCTGGTTATTGATCAGTACAAGTAGGTAGAGACTGGTTCACCATAACGAGAAGAGGAAAATCTGTGGGCTTAACATTTCCCTTTGGAGCAGTGAGTGTTTGTAATCTTCATCCACTGGCACTCACCAAACTCCAACTCATGAGAATATTACATGGAACTTTATAAAGCATAAACCAAAAAAGGCTCTAAATGCTGCTTTACAGTATTGCACAGATACATTTTGTAGTCACACACACACATAAATAGTGCAGATAACTTACATAAATACTGCATCTTTTTCCACAACAACAGCTGGA
This sequence comes from Dicrurus megarhynchus, assembly GCA_013399195.1. Lineage (NCBI taxonomy): Eukaryota > Metazoa > Chordata > Aves > Passeriformes > Dicruridae > Dicrurus > Dicrurus megarhynchus. The sequence continues at coordinate 416,224 of VXAD01001549.1, forward strand.
ACATTGAAAGGAAAGCCATACAATTTCTGGACTATATATTTATACACTAAATCAATGTTTTTGTTTTCTTTTACTGAAGTGTAAATAAGTGCTGCCCCATCTGAATAAACTTGTTAAAGAAAACTTAGTTTAGTGGCTAGTAAGAGATACTAAAGTAACCTTTAAACTATCAAAAAAGGGTCATCTACTTTGTAGAATTTTGAAAGGGAATACAAAACCAAAGCAAAACAGGTCAAATAACTTCCAACACTTCCTTTTGAAATATGCTATTAAGTAATTTAAATCTTTCTTTCTTTCTTTCTGCATTTGCTTTAGGCCAATTCAGCTATTGATTTTCAAGTAAAGTAAAGGTTCTTGCTTTCAAAGCCCCTCGGTACCAACGGTTTCACTACGATGCCTTTAAAACAGTCTTCTGCTTTTAGTGAACAAAAATTTTCATGCCATATCCTTATATCTTCCCATTATCCTACCCTGCAATCACTGCAGCATTAACACTAGCAGTTTCAAAAATGCCAAAGATCTTCCACTTTCCCATCTGGGTTTTTTAATTAGGAGAACAAGCTCTTACATTATACAGTGATCTGCTTTTAAAGGAAATGAAGGCAAACAAGTTTGCTGTATATCAGTAACTAAAAGACCAAGAGAGTGATTAGTATTCTAGCATGGTTCACTATCAAATTAACACATTTTATGCACAGGATTAATAAAAGAGTAATTTTTACTTCAGGATTATAAAAATACCAACTCCCTAATTTATTTCTAAATGCCTGCAATTCAAATCCTAGAAGAAAGTTATATAATGGGGTCTGATTCCTATTCAGTGAAGTTTAGAATGGAATTTCAAGTTGTACATGGCATATGCAATCATGGAGGCTAATCCCTACTAATACTTCATATTCTTCCTCCACACACAAGAGTTATTACAATTACCCATAATTCCGTTTTGAAAAATTAGATCTTGGAAGCCCTTTGAAGGAATTGCCATTTCAACTGAGGTCTCTGGCTCCTGAACTAATTTCTCCATCTGTCACCTGCTGTCCCTCCAATAGCATTTAAACTTCCCTTTACCACAGCTCAAATGATGACATAATGCAGGCATGTTACTGGCATCTAAAATCTAGATCTCAGCATGTCTAGCTGACTAAACAACACTAGACAGTATTTTATACACTTCTTCTACAAAAATGAAGCTTACAAATAATAATAGCACCCCAACAGCTTCAGTGCACTGTCTCTGTACCAATACAAGAGAAGTCAGTGGCCCTTGCTTACAGCAATCCAAACTTCTTTCCTTCCCTTATAACCTCATCCTGTGGAATTAATGATCATGGAGGAGACTGCATAGTTGGGACAAAGCGAATAACATGCCTTATGTGCATCTGGAGCAAGATCATACTTAAATGAATTATCTTCTTGTTATTTTAGGGAGCTTGTCAGCTAAGATGTGCTGTTCTGCAAACTGACTCCTAAATATGGAAATGGAGGCAAATAAAGAAATTCATGGTAAGGGGACATGCTAGAAACTCTGTAAAAAAAAGGTAAAAGAAACCAGAAAAGCTTAATTCAACATTGCCCATAGAGGTAGCTGAAGCAGACTGCCAGCTACAGTACAAGAGTTGCACCCTACTTTGGTACAGATGCAAATATTCTTTTAAGCTTGTCATAATTAATATAAACATTGAGTCATTATATCATCTTTATGATGTGTTAAAGGATATATTGTAAGCAAAACCGTCTGATATGTGACTGAATGAAGTCAAAGTGTTCGTCTCTGTAGTCATGCTCTTTTTCCAGAACACTGATGGCATCACACTGTCAAAACAAACACAAAATTAATATACTGCTTTCAGTCACCTGCTAAAATAGCAGTGCTTCTACACATCCAGTTCACAAGGGAAAAGGGAGATCGAGTTGGGTGGGGTAGTGCAGAGGAAAACAAAAAGCTGCTAAGATAGTTTAGAAGCACAATTGAACCTTTTTGGTTTTAATAATATATAACTAAATGTTCATGTACTGGGGTCAGCACTAACTTGAGAGTTCAAGTGACTGGAACTTCTCATTCACTCTCCCTCCCCACTCCAATGCAATAACTCAAAATCTCTGTTGAAAACTTACCACTAAATGATGTCATCATTTTTACCCAATGTTTTTTTACACACTGTGGCATTAAAAGACAGTGTTTTTAATCCAGTTACTAACTAGCTCTTTGCAAAGGGAGGCAAAAGCAAGGAATGTGGAAGCAGAAAAAGAAAAAACTTGTGAGGGTGGAGAAAAGAATAGCAGGAAACTAGCAGGTGGGAAAAAAAGGTGCTGTTCAAATGAGAGGGTTAGCCTTCCAGAGAAGGAACAGCATATGCATCAAAAGGTTTATGCCTTCCCTGCGGGCCAGCAGAGGCTGCAGATGCAGTATGCTTAATGCCAATGAGAACTGAGGAGCTGGGGGGAAAAAAATAACAAAACCAGACAAAAAACAGCCACAGGAGAACCATTGTTCTCTTTACATTCAGAATATGGTTACATATCTAAAAGAAACCAAAAGAGATCCCATAAACACCCTAAGAACTGAGCAAAGTTATTAGTGCAGCACTTCACTAACTACAACTCTCAAAGAAGTTCATCTTCAGAAAAATATCAGAAATATTAAAAAAACCACTATTTTCAGAATATGGAGGACTGTGGAAATCAAGGGGAATTCTAGTTGCTTATTGACTAGCTCATTTCTGTGAGCAAAACCAGGTCTGAGGTATTTCTCAATTCCTTGAAAGCTGGTAAAACTAAAGGAAAAGCTAATTCCAAAATAACATTAAATAATGGGTTCCAGAAGATAACCAACCTTCAATATTAAACACTTTTAAAGAGTTCTTACGTGAGGTATTCAGAATAACTTAATAACCATGTGCTTCCCACCCCAATCCACAATTGACAGAGTTACTTAAATAAAATATGCAAAAAACCTAAAACATGAAACAAACCTTTGTACAAACTACTACTACTGGAATGCCTAAGTTACATGTTAGTGTATCTGCACCCAGGGGTAAAATCACACTGTCATCTTTGTCTTCCTGCAATGAAGTATTTCTTCTCTGTGGAGAAGCTGGAAAATCCTCGCCTGGTTCTATATACTCCTGGAAGTCTCTTACCACTGAAAGTAAAAAAAGTTACATTAAAACATCAACTGCTTTATTATTTCAACAATGATTTCCACTGCCATTGATCTCTAGCACTGTTGATTGTATAGTACTTCTGCATCCTGGTGTTGAAAAAATGGAGCATGCACCTAGTCCTGGCTAGCTGTTGGCTCTGTGCAGCACAAGGGAGAACTAGGAAGTCTGAGATCTCCTGGATCAGCAGCCAGAAGAACATGACCAGATAAAACTGGCCATAAGGACAACAGGAAAGCATTTTTATTCTATCATTGCCACTAGGCAGTTGCTATTAAGGATTACTATTTGATCTGTTTCCTATAGGACATAAGTTTCCTTCCATTCTTCTTGGCAAAGTTAATGGAACAGTTTGTCAGAATAAACAGAATTAAGCCTTACACAAACTGCTTAGCTGCTACTGTATACCAGGTTTTACCTACAGACCCTTTGTCTGCACTTCACTCTCTGTACAGGGACTCAGTAGAAGTAGCAACAAAAAATAATAGAATACACAAACAGTAGTTTAAACTAGCTTTATAATTAGTTAATAGCATAATAAATATTTGGTATGCTTTAAAATTATCAAATATTACTTTAAAATGTAGCAAGCAGGGTAAGTTACATTCTAACTTCCTTTTTTCTAATTCTTGTTGCAAGTCCTTGTCATGTTCCACTGCACATGCCCAAGCCTCTAATTACACGGTCACTTACTACTCCTGCAGTCAGGGATGCAATGTGAGGCATAAAATGTCTGTACCTTTCACATCACATGCCCTGTTCCACACAGCAGAAACAAGGCTCTACCAAACCAAACTACTGCCTACTATTCCAAGAACATTCTGATTCAGCAAAAGAAGTCAGGCAGCAAGGCAGCTCAGCTGCATCATGCACAGGGGCAGTGAAATACACCAGAACATCCTCACTACCATCCACTGCTACCTTCACTACATTGACTGAAGCCCTCTGAGTTCATACCTAGAAAAGCATCTGTGCAATTAACAGAGCAAGACTTATTTCAACACCCTAGAGGAAAAACTATATTAGGTTGAGATTATTCAATCTTTCTGCAGATCTTGGAGTTCACAATAACAAAAAGCACATGCATAGGTTGTCATCTCAAACTGTCAACCCAGGCTCTAACTCAAGGAATGCTGCTACTTCTAGTCCAAAGGGCTTCTGAGACCCTCCCAAATTACCTATTTGTATTTGAAACCCAGAATTCTCACCGTGATATGCCAGTCACTCTACAGTATCTTTCCTGTACAGTATCCTGCCTGTTCTGGGATAATTGCATAAATCATCCAGTGGATTCCTAAAATTCCCACTGTATGATCATAACATACTAAATTTAATGTAAGTAGGGAAAGCAGTAAAAAGGAGGATTGATTTAGTATATCACAGCTCCAAAACTGTGGAATACAATCTCAGGTCTTTCTTGGAAACACAATTTCATTGAACACAGATTAATTCAGCGAAGAGGAAGAGCTATTTCAAGCCTTCACGCACATCTGTTACGTATCCCCAAATGCCTTTCTGTACCGGTTTTAGTCCTCCTAGGGTGTTTTTGAGTGGAGTTAACTGAAGACAAACACAGCAGCATACCTCCAGAAAACTACATACGCACACCCTCAGTAGAATTCAGTCCTGGTAGCTAGTTAAATCAGCTCTCAGGAGCACTGAGCCTGACACAAGAATCTAGTACAATCCTGTAGCCAAAAGTCAGGCAAGCAACGTTCCCTCCTCCTTTTGGCAGTGTCAAGCTCCTGCCTGCCTAGCAATGCATGAAATCACATCACAACAGCATCAAAACAAAAGCCAGCTTCCAGTTACATCTGGATTGTGTCCAGGGCCTCTGTTATACCCAGTGTTCAGACTACTTTTATCTGTAAGAATTAGACCAGATGATAGAAAACCAAAACAGACAAAACTAAATGGAGTAGCACTTTTTTCTTGACTCATTTCATTGCTTACATTTTCTGGATTTTGTAGAGTTTCTCTATTCTGTTCACTCAGTAAAGAAGCAAAACTATCAGCTATACACCTTTGATAACACAGACACTGTATCCATACTTCCATCCCACAAAATCCTATCCTGAAAGTGTTTGAGGGGATTTTTAATACACATGCACTAACATCCAAAACCAAACCAAAAAACACATCCAAGAGAGCTCAGCTCCTCCCACCTAAACAACTTCTTGTGGAAGATATGATTCTCAAGGATACTTCCCTTAGAAGAATCTCTCTCTTAAAGGGACAAACAAAACAACTAATATTCCCCTCGCCTCCTTCCAGAGTATCTACAACTGTGACCTTACATTCCACTTCATCACAGCACAGCTACAACCTGCATTTCTAAATTAGCATAAGCACTCATTGCTTAAGAATGTACCAGTTAGAGTGCAACTTCAGACTTAAAAAGAAAGTTTAATCATGCTATTTGATCTCAACACACAGCTTTCTCAAATGCTCTTCCGTGTAGTAATTCACGGAGAGAGATGAATGGGAAAGACTCAAATTCTACTACCCAAAGGGGAATACAAAGGGTTACTCAGAAGTAATATGGAGCTATAATGTGAGTTCAGTCAGCCAGTTTAAGAAATCCTGCAAAATCTTTGTATTCTGCATGTTTAAAACTAAAAAGACAAGACACTGACGGAGCAACAAACACATAGCTCTCTTAACATCAATAATAATTGTGATAAAACTCTTCAAGTGGAAAAAGCCCAGACATGGCCATGCTGCCGTGAATCCTCTCAACATTTACCACTTTTAGTAGGCACAGAACAGGTCCCAGATTCTCTAACTGGCTAACTACAGGAACAGTTAAGAAGCTGATGCAGTGATCTGCCTTTAAACAAATAAATGAAAACTTGAATGCTTAGAAGTTTTTTTCTTTTTTACTTGGTGAATCTTATCTAGAAAAATACATAAAAAGCAAGACTGTAATTTCAGCTGTGAAAGTTTTTTTCCCCCCCTACATTGTTATTCTGTTAGAAAGAAGTACTAGTATTGTTCATATAGCTACTTGAGACTTATCTGAAGCGAGACTTGCTTGGTAAGTTCTAATTTTAAATAACACTTTCAAAGAATGAAAAAGACTGCAATGGAGAGATTAAATGGTGCAGAAAGCATTAAGCATATTTAAGTGGATTCCCATGTATTTGCAGAATACTCACACTTCTGCTCCATTTCTTTCATTTCTTCAGGAGGAATTTTTAACTTGTCAATATGTTCTCTTACAACACTTGCCCATTTTTGTAAAGAATCCAGTGCAGTCCAAGGTCTAGACATGTCTACTACCAACATAATTAGAGTGTCCTTTAGAGAGCTTGCCTCCATTGCAAATTTAAGAAGACCTTTGTGATACAGGTCACCATCCAAAATCCATACATTACATCTTGTTTGGTCTACAAAAAAAAGGAAAAACATTTAATGAGATTTACTTGAAACACACCACTACATAATGGCTATTGAATGTTTTTTGGACATGTAAAATACAAGGAAGAAAGCAAATTATGTTTTATCAGTCCATTGAACACACATAACGACACAGCAAACTCCCGCTTGTGGGGAGACAAGCTCCTCCTCATTCGAACCCTAGTGTGTAATGGCTGATAACAGCATCTTTAACACATTATCTGAAAGGGAGGGTCCAGAGAAAGCATTCAACATTTCCAAAATAGTTGTTCACCATTTTTGAGCAGGAAAACATTTCCTTCAAGATGTAACTTAGAAGAGTAGAACAGGGTGAACTCAGCTGTCTTTTTGTGGCTCTTGGCCTGCTCAGCTCTCACAGATTGCCATCTCCCCTTCAAACCTCCATGTGACATGCCTAGACAACTCTTAAGAGTATAGAATGTACCTCGTCCACTCAAAGACCTGAAGAACTGCAAGGTTTTAATGACTGAGATTGACTTAACAGACAGTTACTCTTCCAATTTGCAAAAGGACAATCACCATACAAACAGTGTTTTTCCCCCCCAAAAATATCACAGTACTACAAATTCACAAACACTTGTGCAGTAAAGGAAGAGCTGTTGATTCAAAATTAGTTGGCTTAATATAGTTAGATTTAACCTTCAGGTAAATTTTTATTACTTGTTACAGAAGTTCTAAGAAAGACATTTAAATCAAACTCCCAATTTTCTTAAATATGGTTCCAAGTCAGCTTTGAGACCAATACCCAGACATGAATGTCAGGAAAGCAGGTGATTTCAGAAAAAAAAAAAAAAGAAAGGGCCAACTTCTTCTGGTTATCTTTCTACGTGTTTGGGATTTTTTTATGGTATATGCAAGAATTCCCATTTTTCTCAAAGCTTCCAGTATATCCTTATTCATACCCCATAACTCCAGGTATTGGGATATTAAACAGGATCTTAAATATACTTTTTCCTTTCTAGCCATACCTGCACCCAAGTTTTTGGGTTTTCTTGTTTGTTTTTTAAGTCTCCTTTACCATTGTGCACAATTTCCTACCCATCAATCCATGACAGTAGTCTTGCAGATTGTGTGCCAGCAAGACAAAGGTTTCTCTGTAGGTTCAGGATAACTACTTGCCACAGTAATTGAAATGGAAGATAGAAGCCTGGGCACCTTCTCCTCTAGGCCTGAGGAGCACACATCTATTCAGAATGTTGCAGCTAAGTCTGCTTCCCTGGTCTTTTCTTTTTAGCTTTTTCTTTTGACAGGTTCCTCTCCTCCTCTGTGACTTAAGTGGTCATTCATGGTATCTACCAAAGAAATTACACAGACAAACTTCCTTATGATACAAATCACTTCTGGCATGAGCTGGACTCCTGCATACTATAAAGACAGAAAAACATCCCGCTGTTATTTCAAATATCACACTACAGAACCATTGCTTACCACCTGGTTTAAGATATTGTTACAAATACAGACTCACCATCCCGGTCTTCATCATGCACATTTAAATACAAATACTCCATTCCTCTTCCTTTTTTGTACTCCTCTATTCCTTGAATTTTTCCTATTAAGCTAGTTTTACCTGCTCCATCTTCACCTGGAGAGACAGAAGTAAGAAACCACTCAGTCTTTAATCATAGTTACATATTAAAAACCACCTGGGGCAAGAAGAAAACCATATCCTAACAGGGCGACTGAGCTCATTGGAGTTTTGAAATACAGCAGGTTTTGCCAAAACCATCCATCTGTTTAAAGTGCATATCTCAGCTTCAAGTATTATTTACTTATTGATGAATAAAATTATGCCACTAACTATGCTACCTGAAATAGGCTCTTATACCCATCTTTAAAAGGATATGCTACGGAGTAGTTAAACACCTCAAACAATTTCAGTCTTTCAGCTACAACCAAAGTAGTAACAAAGTTTTTCTAAAGTAGAATTCAATTCACAGTAAGCTCCTCTAACAGTTCAGAACTCTCTCAAACAGCACACTGAGTAAGGCAAATCTGTTACCTCAGCTTTTATGTATTGGTTTCTTTGAATATTTTCTCCATTACAGTCTCAAGAAACCTTAAAAAGAAGTGACAAATAGCAAACCCACTGCCTTACAATACATGTGTGTATTTGGATAGCACAGAGACAAGCTTGCAATCCAGATCGACTCCTATTCTCTCCCCTCCAAAGGGAGCTTGGATAACCACTGAACCTTACAGAATATGCACAATGTAAACACCTCAACTACTGCCAGAGACCCTTCTTGAAAAACTTCATTTGTAGTCATAGGTCTCAGAGTTGGAAAATTTCATGTGCAGTTTTTCCAGTTCAAAAAAGTAATCAAGCTGAATTTGCACACAAAGTAAATCATTGTTTTTTTTCTCTAATTTGCAGTACGATGAGTATGTAACAGACATTAGAAAATTTTTGAAACTCACTCACATCTTATAAAATCAAGGTTAATCCCAGATCCCTAAGAAGCACTTATCAATTTTGTGTCAAACAAAACATTTTTTTTCCAAGTCTCTCCTAGAGAGGGAGAGTCTAAACACTTGCTTTTAACCACATAACAAAGACAAAAGTTCAATAATTTTCACTGCTAAACACGACGAAGTTTTCCCTTTAAAGAGACCATGATCTTATAGATGCCACTATGGCTACATTAAAAACACTATAGCTATAACCACGGGAAAGAACAGAAATATCATACTTTGATAGACTGATTTTGAATTTGCTTAACATATCATCCTCAAGATTGCCACATGAAGTCTTCAATTTAGACGATAACTTTATTTTCATATTTCACTAACCCTGGAAAACATAAGACTGCTTACTCTAAGGTGTCCAGGGAATTTCACTCAGTGGAATGAAAAGGTTATTTTAAATTAAATATATTTTGCGAAAGAGAGAAATAAAACCAGAACTGAAGTTTAAAGTCTAGTTAAGCATAGACAAGTTAAATGAAAAATTAAGTTGTATCACTTTAACTTTTTCACAATTTAAGGGTTCATTTCTGAGCTCCTGTATTAAATCAAGATGTACGTGAGCAAACAATTACAGCTAGTTTTAACTAACCATTGGAAAGCAGCACTATTTTCTAGTCATATATCAAGCTTTTCCTCTTGTAAGAATACCTTTTAAATAATTCTGATGAAGAATTCAAGCTTCATCACCATAGATGAATTACAATTCCTCCTTTGCCCTCACCTCTGTACTTATCCAAGCTTCTTAAAATTGTCATCTACAAATAACTGAGAAGACTTTATTAGCTGCTGCTCTGACATGTTTTGAAGCTGCTTTAACTTCTGCCAACAATGTCTGTATGATTCATTGTGCTATTTTACCTTTCTGAATTGGCAGCTTCAATTAATTTGTGCCAGCAGAAGGCTCAACAGGTAAGACAAATCAAAATCTGTTATTCCTTCTAATGAGGGGTTGCGCTCAAGAGCTTTCTGAGTTTCTCAGAACAGCTGACTTCCAACTAAGTTCTTTTGCATACTAAAGTTTGATCCACACAGGTGACAATAAAGATTTCAACTTGCTTGAATTTGGGAAACTTTAATATCTCCTGTGAAGTGTATCTACCAGTACTTAAAGTAGCTGCAACAAGTCTAAAAAACACCTGAGGTTCTAAAAAGTTCTGCACCTGATAAAAGATACACTGAAACAGTCTAAAACATACTTATACAGATGCTAATATCCAGACAGCTATTGTTACAAACTGTTCATGCTACGCAATATAGGCAAACTTGAAATATACGTCTCACAAGCCCCTTTCTTGTCATGGCTCTGTGTTATGTCATTTCCTCTCCACCCCCGTATTTCCAAATGCCTAAAATAAATTGGAGTTCAATACTGTTAAATTAATGGCTTATGGCAAAGTAAGAGCTGGAATTTTATTTTTCCCCCCTACACTGAAAGAAGTTTTACCAGTAGAGCACAAGACAAGTTGATTTGATGTAAAATTAGTACCTCTGGACACATATGCACACACAGTAGTAATAGCAGCCTTCCATCACAGAACTACTTGAATTCAATCTGTTCCATGAAGAAACCTGTCTATTCTCTTCTCCTTAGCAAATATTCACCCATTTTAAAACATCAAGATCAGGCAGGTGGATCGTTGACATACATAACAGTGCTGTACAAGTTACTGCATGCAGAGACCAACGCTCATCTTTCACTAGGGAAAGCCAGAATGATGCATCAGTGAAGTCTGAAGTTAGTAATACATAAACCAACTAGTTTATAAACAGGATGACCCACTTGCAAGGGTACAAGATAGCTGCCTAGCCAAATGTGCCCTACTCCATAGGAGAACCAGAGCTCTTGACATATTTAAGCCAAATTAGAGTCAGTATTATTTTAAAAGCTGTGAGGAAGTAAAAACAGGACCATCGTTTATGACACAAGGACCTCCTCCTTTTTGCTCAAATAATTGACCATAAAAAGTGAGGAAAAGATAACTGTCTTAGCCAAGAGAACATAGAATCATAACAGAGTAGTTTGGGTTGAAAGGGACCTTTAAAGGTCAGCTAGTCCAACCCCACATTAGTGTAACCCAACATGCTAAGACTTGAGGTTTCATCTACTTCTACTTTCTATGTGTAGGATGTTGCATACACCTTTTGAAATCATGACAACTGCAAATGTATTTGTATCCCTGTTATTATTTTTTCACAAACTAAAGTCTTCAATAAAAAGCACTTGAAAAGTCAAGACACTTTGAATATACTGAGTTATGCTAGGAAAGAGCAGTAGCAGATTTTTGCTTTGTAGCTACTCTTCAGCAAGAATATCAAAACAGAAAATCTTAAACCAGTGTTTATCTAAAACTCCTAGGTAGTTATTAGAAATCTCATTATCAAATTAATTCTAAGTGCTAACTTTTAAGAGCTCTCGAAACTCAAACATTTTATTGTAATGCCTTTAGTATGTACAGAATCTTCTCTCCCCCTCAGAGGAGAGGGAAATATATGTCAGGAAATGAAAGTTTATTAGCTGTTGGAGATTTGATGGACAATGCACAACATACTAATACAATTAGCATTAATTGCTACCTGGGACATACATAAAATTATATAAGTTTAGAAAAAATGTCAATCACAATACATATATATACACAATATATGGCTTTTCAAATTACAAACCTTGACACATTTAACATATTTACCTTTTTCTGTTTGTCTCTGGGTATCTCCATAGTACATGAAAAAGTAATGCTGCTTAGTTTCAGACAAAAGGAAAATTTCATATTCCCTAGGCTCAAACATCACTGCGTATTAATATTATGAAACAGAATTTTTTTTTCAAGTGCTACTGAAGCAATCTATAAAAAAGAACCTTATGCATCTTCAAAAAGAATAATCATCATCCTCCACTTCTTTTAAGATTTTAAGATGGAAAATCCTGTAGCTTCTTCTTTATTTCAAACTGTGTGATAACTAAATTAACAACTGACTTCCATACATAAGGTTATGGAGCAAAACATTTCTGACAGCATTTTTGATACAGCTTTTCAATGTAGAATAAAAACCAGGTAGATTTCACATCCTTTTTTTGCAAATAACATAAAAAGGCCTCCTTTTGCAAAGTAAATACTAAAGAACAAAAGTTCTCCATTATACCAAACTGCACTCACACATTAATACAACAGTGAGGAAACAGAAGTGATGTTTCTAGCAAGCAGTGCTATGCACCAAAGCTGAACACAAGTAAAAGAGAAACAACAGATTTAATTTTGCACAAAAGTCAGGCTAGGAAGCAGTTGAAACAAAGCCAAACCAATCTGCTTACACACAGTATTTCACTGTCTTGTTAACAAAATGGAAAGTCTTATACTCAACTAAACAAACGCTGTTGCATTTTTATCCTCACACTGCTACTACTTCACTCCTTCCATGAGCTTGAGTTTTGGGTTGTGAAAGCTCCTCTGTCCAAGGTGCTACTCTGTCCACAAAACAGATTTTGACAACATCCTTCTTTTTGCTGCCCCCAAACATATAGGCAACTGTAATAATAGAAACCCTTTGCAGCCTCCTCCCTTCTCACTACTCCAGGCAAAAAGCATGTTTACTGAGCAGAAAATCAAGATTCACTGAATGATCTGCCACGATACAGAATTTAGCAGAATGGTCACCCCCAGATAGGAAGGGTGGGCAATGAGGTGAATGAATCTCTTTCTGCAAATGCAGGCCAACAGGCATTTATCTATGTCCTGCTAGACCAACTGTTCAGCCATAAACTATTACATTAGAGAGGACTTAGGCTCTCTGTTACAGAACTTCAAACTTTTCAAACTTTCAATTAACATTTTAAAATTCAAAATATTTACTACTCATGCTATTTCCACATTTCTTTCAGTTTAGAAAATGAAAACAGAAGTAGAATTTCACTGGTCCTATAACAAGACATTTCTTACTTGTCACAGAAATCTGTACATGGAAGAGTAATCAATGTGTTATCTCCAGGACAGACATGAACTTTGACTGTCTGTTTAAATTGTTTCTCCATTGTAAAGTGTCCAGTGTGTTTAAAATATGTCAAGGCAAAGAAGAAAGAAGTAAACATTTCTTTTGTGTCATCAATATTAGTAGCCTGCCCCCCTTCAATCCAGGACTCTGATTTTTTTTTTTCAACAGTTCTTTGAAAAATCCTGCATGCCCTTACTTGTTTGTAATCTATAATCCTAGTGTTTCCTTGATGGGAGTTTTTTGTTTGCATTTTAAACCCATCAATTAAAATTCAGGTTGATATGAGAATTCTACAACTCATCTCTAAAAAAAACATGTTCAAACAAGGCCAAGCAAAACTAAAAGTAATGGTCCTAATTAACATCTTCTGCACACCCCACATCCCCAAGCACACTTTCGTGAATTAGCTTTACACTTTTTACAATGCAAAAGACAGCTTCTGGATAGAACAGTTCAGAACATCTAGTATCTGTAACATAAAAATATTGAATATTTTTATTAATAGAAAAAAATCTATCTTGCTTCAATATGATAGAATAAAGCCATCAAGTCTAAACTTGACTTATTGAGTGGGGCTAAGATGCCTTCGCAGAATCCCAGAGCAATCACTATTCCACACCATGTGGAATGTCTGAATCCTGATACAGTGGTGTAGAGACATAATGATCTTCCTACTAGAACCAAGCACATGCGTACTATAGCTATTTTCAAGATAAAATACTTGTCACAAGCTAATAACTGCCTTTTCTACAGCTGCATATTAGTGAAAGAGGCTTATTTACACATTCTATACTAATTGAAGAATGCCTTTTACAGAACAAGACCAAAATAGTCAGAGTAAGGCAGAGTAGTTTGCTTACAGAGAACTAAAGAACAAAATTATGCTGATGAGAGCCTTCTCTACAATCCCTCAAACCAATACAGAACGTCACAAGAAGTAGGCCATAACAAGACTACAAATAACTTGTCACTAAATTTTCATTTACTCATTCAATAAAAATTTTCTTCTCCTCCAAGTTCGTTTTACTCTGCCAGGTCAGTCTTTCCCCTCACACATGATTCACTCAGTATATTTGTGGCACTGAAAAATTAAATAACTTCTCTGAGAAGCACCTTAATTGCACTTCTGCCTTTCAATATGTCAGGAAGCAGACTGCAGACAACCCTTCCAGCAAATCTTTTGCCATCTCCTGCACCACAAGAATACACGGCCTGACTGTGGAAACAGGTACAGCAGTAACAGTGTTACCTGTGCTTGGAGAGACCCAGTCAAAGGCAAATATTGCAGAGACTTCTACAGTGACTATGAACAGTATCCACTCCTAACTCAATCCTTCTCCTTCACATAGCAGGAAGTTGTCTAGTGTATTTTATCCAGGTTCACTACCAAAATAGAATAATCCCATGTTACTATCCACAGGACACCTTTATTGGTACTTCTGCTACTAACCTGCCTGGAGAACACAGAAGCACAATTCCTTTCACTGTTCTTACCTTTGGAGCTATTTCTGAGATAGATCCAGTAACCAGCAGCACTTCTGACAATGAAGAGACTAACTTAAATGCAATTCAAGAATTTCAGAACTTTCCATGCTGTTCTAAGTGACTTCTACTACACAGCATCCATGTAATTCTGGATTTTTGGCAGGGTATTATAGCAGGAAGAACACAACAAAGAAGTACTACTTAACTCTAAAAAAATGTAGCTACAAAACAAGCAATTAGAATTTTCTCTAGGTCAATGCCCCACCAAAACAACTGACACTTTAGAAGCATAACTCTGCTGACCTAAACACAATTTGACTACATTTGGGAGGCTTTCATTGCCTGTAGAAAGTGAATTAGTTGCAAGAAGAGGACGAAAAGAAACCCTCTGAGTTAACTTCTGCAGTACTAGGGAATTCAAAATATTTGAGATTAATAATATGGACAGTATGAACAAGGAGTATTTTATCAGTTTCAATGATTAAATTATCACAGTGAAGCTGTCAGCTATTTGAACAGGAAAAAATAAAACGGAAAACTGATTTTTATAGAGTACAAGTTTAAGTAAGCAGTTTTTACATCCTCACGAAAATTTGCTGTATCAAAACTTAATTTTCAAGTTCTTTACATTCCACAGGTCCACTAGAAGAAAGCAGCAAGCTAAGATATGAAGATATATTGGGAATGGCGGTTATAGCAGAAAATGGTACATGTACACACAGAAAAGTGTACCTGTAAATTAGCTGTGAATTGTGCTTCTTCCCAAGCATCCTTACAGCGAGTGGACAGGAGCACAGCTCCAAGATTCAAACAAACAGGCCTAGCCCTGGAAAGTGAGATGTCTGGGGTAAAGAGAAAATGTGGACACAAGGCAGTTGAACTCTCACTGCCCATTAAACTCAAAGCTTTTATCATCAAGTAGAGTAAAATGCATTAAAAAACCCAAACCCACTAGTGATTCAGTAGAAGCATTACTGTGCAATACAGACACAGAGGGACATACGGGTGTCTCTGGATGGTTTGAAATTGTTAAAATTGTAGGCAAAGAATATACTGTGCTTCAGAGACGGAGGAATGTATGAAATCCAAAGCCAGATAGAAAACAACTATTCAATTCACTTGCCAGCTGGGAGCCTGTGTTCTGGTGCATCCTGGAATGACTTTGAACATTACTGCTTGAATACATGCTGCAGTTCATCGGATAAATGATTAGTTCAGGTCTCTGAATCCAAGCCTTCACACATTCTACAGCACTGTGGATTCCATCCATAATCTGCAGTGGTGAGTTGTCAGCTGCTCCCCTCTACTCCACTCGCTGATATATCAGAAAGGGAATGAACAAGAGAGCTCCCAGTTATACACATCAGTTTTCTCATCACAAAAACTATCTCCTGTGATCAACTACCTTTATTACACAAGTGAGCAGAAGACAATCCAGGAGAAGAAAAAAAAAGAAAAAAATGAATCAAGAGCAACAAAAACACACTGCTTTGGCTATCTGCAAAAAGTAGCTAGAAATGTCAATGAGAGCACTTCCTTAAGAAGGCATGGACATTTTACATTTTCTCCTGGTATAGTGTGCTAAACAAGATAGCTATAGCCACTGTGACAAAACTGCCTAGGAATCAGAGCATAAGGGACTTACAGTAAAGTTTAGAAAACCTTGTGCTTTTATTATTTGTTCATACAAGAACAGAAAGATGAGAAGCTTTCATGCCACATGTGGCGCCAATCAGAGCTTAAACTTTAAAGAAAAATAGTTATTGAAAAAATGTCTGCAAGTGAAACAACTTTGGAGAAGTAAAACCGTAAGTCAGTTAATTTTGGGTTGATTTTGAGCAAATGATTACCAACATCATGTGTTAACCTTCACAAAACTATGTGCCATATCTAGAGATTAACATTTGGCATTCCAATCTCCTTTAGTTATGTCTATGTTAACTCCAACTGCTTTCCAGGTTCTTACAAATGAGATGTTAACACAGCTAAAAATAAATACTGAAATAGCAGAATTAGCATGCCAGACACAGACAGGTTCCCACAACAACTAGGTATACAACTATATGGACTTTTTGAAAAATATAAATGCCGTGGGCAAATTAGAAAACCTGTCCTAGCAAACAAAAGAATACTACGTGGTGGGTTTTTCCAGTTGGTTTTTCAGGGTAGGGCCATGAGATGTAGGAGGCTTAAGGATTTTTTTAATGCAGTTTGTATTGAAAATAAGCACTCATTTGTTACTATAAATCATGTTTAATCTGACAAGTTTTGACCAATATGACTGTTGCTACAGCAAATATTTGCCTGCCACAAATTGAGTGAAAACCATCAAGATGCTGGTCAGCTTTACACCTTTAATTAAAAGTACTGGAAGTATAAAGAAACTGGAAATAATCGTGGCAAGAAGTGATCTGTATTAGTAACAGAAGTCAGTACAAAACTATCTAAAGGAACAAAGCTTGAACATAGAGGAAATGTGAGATAACAGAGAAACTGCAAACACACAGCCCAAGAATCCAAACAGACAGAACTTCACATACTGAATCTGTCCAATACAGAATACGTAAGATCTCTCCATCTCTTGTGCCAGTGTGCTTCAGGAGCAGCATCATGACTTGAAAGTGAACAACAAAGATTAGGTATTCTCATAAAAAACATGGCTGTGGTCCTCACTGGCCAGTCCTCAGATCTGATGTTCTTTTTCCTAAATACATGCCAAGTTTGGGGTTTTTTCCCCCCCCGGTCCCTGAAGGGCCAAGGCCTCCTAGAAAACACAATTTCTAAGAAAGAATTGTAATTTCTTCTACAAATCTGCACATTTTTCAAAAAATGCATCAGTCAAATAAAGGAAAAAAGGTATTACATTAAGTCATTCTATAAGCTGCACATAAATGGTAAAAAAGAAAATTTATATACAACAGGTTGATTAGCACAAACTAAGTGAGCATTTGGAAACAATCTCTGATATCCTTCCTAGTTCTGAAGGAAGCAGTCTCCTGTTACTGAGCACTATGGATTACCTGACTACAAAGAGAGAGGAAAAACAAAGAGTGTAATCTTCTTGACAAACACAGCTTGAAGAAGAATCTTCCAACTTCAACACGGACAATCACCCAATTTAGTTTCAAAGTGTCACATAAAAAGCTGTCAGTCGTTATGAAATCTTTCCATTGTTTAATATCACTGCAACTTCCAATCTCACTATCCTACTTAATTACATAACATATAAAAGCAACAAATTAAAGGGTAGTAAGTCTTGTAAGAGCTTCAGAGGACCATCCTATCATCCTTGCAGAGTTTTCTCCTGCTCAGGCAGTTTTAAGTAACCACTCAGCTTATCAAAACAGGAAGAAAAGGATCACAGTGATTGCTTTGGGATTATAGAGGGGAAAAAAAGCCTAACTTGAAAAACCTCAAGAGGGTATAAACCACAGGACTACGCAGAATCATAGTGTGCACAGAGTCTGCATTAATGTCTTTACTGAGTTTTAACCCTGTTTCCAAATATTAACATGGCTATTTCTGGGGACAGGGAGGTTGGCAAAAGGAGTGAAAGAGGCAGCTAGTTATAAATCCATACACTTGGACTCTTTATGTTGTCTACTGGTAATAGTATTTAATAGTCTTTCAGAAAAAAAACCCAAAAAACCCAAACAAAATAACGAAAAACAAGAAACCCACCCCACTAATAATAATAGCAATAATACATTCACACACACACACACTTGAGAGCATCCATTTCTCTCTCTCCTCCATGAAGCTTTTAATTTCGACGTATCATTTTCCTTCTTTCCCTCAACAGTGAATTGCAGCTGGGTGTCTCATTACCGCCCTATCAAAGTCCCCTTCCGTACCTCTCACCTTGCCGAGGGCCAGGCTGGACTAAAGCCCTGGGTGGAGATCCCGGGGCGGCAGCGCTGCCGCTGGTGCCGCCACGCTGGGTGCGAGTGGGCAGGGCAGAGCCCGCACGCCCATACGGCCCTCCCCGCCCTCCGGCCCGCAGGCAGCACCGTCATTGATGCCGCTCGGGCCACGGAAGCAGTTTTTGTGTCCGCATGACACACCGCAAGCGCCGGCAAGCGGCACCGCCGGCTCCAGCGAGGGAGGGCTCGGGAGCCGCACGCCCCCCGAAACCAACGCTCACGGGGGAGACAGACAATAAAAGCTCCCCATCCAAGCATTCTCCACCTACGGAGCTAGGGTGGGGGAAGGACAGTGAGGGTATTATGGCGAGGTACCCACGATGAGGGGCGTATCTAAGGCATCTGTGGACACTGCATCTCCAAAATGAAGCAAAGCCATGCAAGGGAGGAAGCGGGAGGGTAAAGACAGCGCCTTGCCATCCATCACCCCCCCCCTTCCTTTGGGGCGCTAAACAAGGGAAGCTCCAGGCGCCCAAGAGAGGGCTCAGGAGCCAGCCTGTATGCGGCGGGGATGGGAGAAGGATCGGGATGCTTTCCTCAGCCAGTGTGCGGAGGGGAAGGCAGAGGGATCAGGATGCTTTCCTCACCCAGCAGGAGGACGTTCTTCCCCGAAGGCAGCTTAGAGCGGGAGCGTGTGGACACCTCGCTGAGGATACAGGACCTGGCGCGGAGAGACGACAGCACTTAAGAAAGGTCTCCCGCTTCCTCCCGGTCCCCACCCTCGCCATCTCCTGGGGATGGGGGGGGCTACGGCATGAGGGGCGGGGGGCAGGGCAGGTCCTGCCACTGCCAAGGGGAGGTGCACCCCCCAGCTCAGTGACTGAGAGGGACTGAGCGCCAGCGGGGGTGGGGGGATTATCCAGCCCCCTTTCCCACTCCCCCCACAGGGCACCGAGGCGCTCCGAGGGCGGCGGCGGCGGCCAGCGCGCCCGGGTCCGCGGGGCGGGGCAGGCACTCACCAGAGGTTCTGCCC
>VXAD01001550.1:0-249290 GCA_013399195.1 Dicrurus megarhynchus
CCAAGCTTTCAGCAAACAGCACTGAAATATGCTGGAGTTTTTGAAACTTCCTCCATCGAGACTACCAAGTTTTAAGTGGAAAACACGGGATTATGAGCGGTGTCACAGATCCACCTCTCTGCCTACTGCCCTCAGCCCTCGGCGACGCCCATCAGGCCCCAGCGCCACCCAGGCCTTCAAACAGCAGAACCAGCTCGTTTTATGTCCCTAAAACAAGTTTTTTGAAGTTCTTTTTATACAAAAATAGGCATTTTATGTTTCTAATCATCCTGGAGTCTGAAGAAGAGGGCAATATGTGTAGGCCTCCCATATACCAGCATTTGCTCACTCTGTTTGGACTGACACTTTCAGTGTTTTTTTCTTTTTTTTCTTAAAAAAAAAAATCCAAATTGAAAGCCCCCCAGAGAAGCTGTCAAGGTTAATTTATGACAAAAGTAGCTGCTTCTGCAGGTCTGTTTTCAAATCCATGGCTTGAAATGTGACTGACAGACTGACACACGCTGACAGGAAAAGAGCTCCTTTGGAAGAACTTTTAAAAATCAGTGTTTTTATAATTGTCTGAGGTTCAGGAAATGGGAAGACGATGCTGTGCTGGTTTTTCCACGCATTTATAGGCCATGTTTCAGAAAATCAGTTAGTCACGAAAATTTCTCCTAAGGGCAGCATTTAGGGATAAGTTTAAGTCCCACAGTGATTTCAGCAATACTGAAGGCTGAGAACAGATTTAAATGCTGCTAAAAGGGCTGTTTTTTCTGACAGGCTTTCAAAATCCACTGTTCAGGGAATATGCATTTAAAAAGGGGTTCACACCCCTAAGCTGTCCCAATGTCTCCGGCAATAATAAAGTGCTGGTATGCAGGCATTTCTGAACCACAAACTTCCAACATTTTTTCTTAGCTGAAATTTGCTCATGTCTTTTTGTCTGAAATCTTCTTTCCAATACTCATTTTAACTGAAGTTAGAAGATTAGCATATTTTATCAACTACTGGAGCTCTATCTTTGACTGCAATTAGGTTTGGATCAGGTCCTGAAAAAAAAAGGACAGGCTATTCCAATAAATTAATTTTTTCATGTCTTAAAAGTAATACATAACAGTGATTTAAACGTATATTCAACCACCTTTGTATATTATTATTCTAAAGAGAAAATCTGTTTTTCTTTGTTTTCAAGAGAAATCACTAAGTCTGAAGAATTTGCTTAAAGAAATCAAAATTGCCCTTAAAAAACAATGTCTTTGTATTTGGGGATTATTTTATTGTCTTTTTTTTTCCTTCTGCATTTCTTTAAACACTGCCAAAAAACCCACCTCTACTTCTGAAACTTTTATTTTCAAAAGTTTCCCCATTTAATCAACACATATGTTTTCTCCAAAGCCTTTCAGAAAACTCTGTAACAATGGGAACTTTAATTCAAAATGAAATAAAAAAGGTATGTAGAAAAGGGTAGAACAGATGGGGGAAGAAAATAAGCCCTGACAAAACGCAAGTTCTTTCAGTTGTTGCTTTAACACGGCAAACAAGGTTTTACTTTTCCCAGTGCCCTAAGGAATGTTTCAGGACTGCTGGATCCTCAAGCACACCCTGCTGCTCCTGGAGAATTGTTTTTAAATCCTAGTGCATTGTTGGAGGGTCGTAGCAGTACCACAGACATGCTAAATGTGTTCAACAAATGTGACTGTTCCAGATGCAGCAAGGTGCATACTGCACTCTTTTGATAGTTTAACGGAGGGGAAAAATGACAAGGAATGGTAGCAACAAAAGGTTACATCATTATACCTGGTACCAGGAGTATGCTTGAGCCCATGGATCACTGAGAATGGTAATCACCTTGGCCTTGGGGGCAAGAGGATGTGCTCATTTGGGAGCTTTCTCAGAGCAGAAATAATTGGCTCTTTTCTCAAAGATGAAATGCCTTGTTGCCTCGACTGGAATGGCAAAAAATTCCAGGTACCTGGACAAGTGTGAAAGAGAAATATGGATTAAAAAGTAGAGCTATTCTAATCCCCAAACTATTAGCTATAAATATTTTATTTATTTTATGTAGGATGTATCTCCAGGATATATTTATATGTCTGTAAATGATGAACGTAACTGAAATTAGGTGTAAGGCTATAAAACCACCAGGGCTGTCTTTATAGATAAAGCTTCAGTCAAATATAAGTTACTGGTGTTGTGACTATTTTATAGCAGAGTTAAAGTGAAAAGCAGATATCCAGGTTTCCACTCCAGTGCTATACTTCCTCCCAGAAGAGCCCAAAGTAATCAATTTATTTATCAGAGCAAAAAGTACCTGAAATTTTACCATTTCCTTCATATTGATTCCTGCTCACTGATGAGCTTTATAGGGCCCTGATTTACATCACATTCAGTTAACATTATCAATTCATTTATGGCCTACACCCAGAGTAGCTTATGACTTCACATATGGATAGTGACAGAAGCAGTGATTAAGCGAGGTATTTATGAAGCTCAGCTACTAATTCTTGGAGACTCGGCTGGCTGAAAGATGCCTTTTATCTGCAGGGTAGTGCAAAAAGACAAGTCTAATCTGTGAAGCTTCAAAACTCAAGTTAGGGGTTCCAATCACAATCTAAGTCTGCTTTTCCCAGACCAAAAAAACAGGGGGAAAAAAAGAAATATAGGTACATGAAGGCCTGCTGTTCTATGTAAGCATCTTTAGATGCTACAATGGTTTGCTTTGTTTACTTAGGAATTCCTCCTTCCTGCTTGACTTCTGACAAGAAACTGCTGTTGAGACAGTTCCTTTGATTGGAATTCTCCAGCTAATCCCAGCTCGTTTGTTTTATGTTTGTCATGAAATAAACACTACTGGTATCTGAAACAGAGCCACGAATAGCTGTGCTAATTATACTAAACCAGCACCTTTATTTAATCACCCTTTTTATCATTATTAGCTAAAGAGTAAATTGAGTATTTACACAACATATTAAAAAAATGCAGATTACACATATCTCAAAAAAAATCTGCACCTGTCTGGAAACCATTACAACCTATGAAGTGTGTAGCTGATAAAAAATGCAGTTAAGGTAGCCTGACGGTCTGAATAGACCATCTATGTCAAAATTCTACTCCTAATTAACATGGATAAGATCCTGAATTTCTAATTTATATTTTTATCTCATTTACAGGAGTGGAATATTTTAATCTTGGAAGTATTGAATTGGGTGTTGAAGATCATACATTATTCTAGGAGAGGCTTTATCAGAACGTAAGTTTTAGAGTAAATTTGGCTTATTCTTATCAAAACATGCACACTATTGAAGAAATTCCTCCTCCAGTAATCCAAAAAAGGCTGATAACTTTGTATCTCCATGTCTTTGGCACACCTTGTGTAAAAAGGGGGTAAGAATGCTTCCCAGAGACTGTTCTGTTGTCAACCAATCAGATACATGAGGCACATTTACATAAGTGGTTTCCGTGATGTGATAATAATAAGGGAAATCATAGAGTATAATGCATTTCATTTCACTATTGTTCATTTTATTGCGTCCCATTTAATGGATTTATTTCTCTTCAGTGTTATCTTAGCGCTTCACAATACAGTATGAACTCTGGATTTAATTAATAATTTAATTAATATTCCCTTTGCCTTTTCACAGGACTGTTAAGAGAAATATAAATACAAGATCTAGGAGTTGATCTTGAGATACCAGAACGAGGCCACTTCCTGAGTAAAGCATTCCTCATTGCCTTTTGTTTTATTCTTTCGCTCATTTAATTAGTTTCATTCCCTTTTGTACATTTCAACCTACTGTAAAATTACTGTACACTTATGATATTTTCTCCAGAATAAATTAATATTGCCAAAATCCAAGTGGGGATAAATTAAGTATGCCCTCGAACTGCTAATATCAGCTGTTTCCTAATTTTTGAGATGCTGACTGCTGATATGGGTTTAATTGAATCCATTTGAATAATATGTATATTCTTGTACATAGACACGCTTTTCTCAATTATCTTAATATGTGTTATACCAACTATGACTATGTCTGCAGGGAAAATATATTACTAAAGTTGTTATTTAATAATTAATCAGATATTAATCACAGTTTTTTGTGTTTCCAGCCAGCTCAGGCACTAATGTTTTTTCAATATTTACCAAGAAGTTACATTTTTATGTAGAAATTTTTTTTTTCCCAGTAGAAAAAGGTGTTGAAAATGTATACAGACACAAGGCCTTTATTTCTCACCATTCTACTCAATAATTCTCTCTTCTTCCTTTATTTTTGCATTGCATAAAGTCTGTTGGTTTGGATGAGCATTTTCAAGATTATATATATATATGGCTTAGAACATACAACTTTCTTCCTCAAAATCTATCTGTTTTAATTTCAGACTACAATTCACATTTGCCATTTTAAATGACAGCTTCTATTTTTAGGCCTCCAATTTGCTTTAAATCACTTTAACCCCACTACCTTAGAAGTGGGGTTTTTTCCCCAGTTCTTCCTCTCTTTACCGTAAGTTTTAGAATTTCTTTGATTTCACCAGGCCCAGCTTGTCTAGACAGCTACAGTAAATGCTGACTTGATTATGCTGGTGCTGTGCCTCACTGAAATAGGCATACTTAGTGAAGTGGAATGGGAGGAGATCAATAAAACACCTCTCTGTGTTGTTAGCAAAGTACCTCATACACTGTGCTTGTGTGCTGCACAAAAAGCAGCACTGTAAAAGCTGGAAATAACCTTCCAATTGTCTCAAACAGACACTAATCACTTGTTTAATAGTATCATTTGTACTTGATATAAGACCAGCCAAGACCCAGCGCACAGCCAAGAAACAGAGAAAGATGGATGCACATTCTAAATATTAGCTAACACATTTTTAGGCTATAAACTCACTTTGTATCCCTCTCTTCCTGAAGGATTTATTCTCCAACTTAGTAACTGTATGCATCCTGTCCCATAATGGTTCTCCTTTCAGACAGCTATTTTCTCACCTCATGATATCTCTTCCCAAGCTTCTTCCTGTAGGACACCCAGCTGAATCTCATCCAGAACAATGCCGTGTGCCCATAATGGCAACAGTATTTCAGATTATTTTTGAAAGTCCACTGAAACAGCTAATTAATCTTATTTTTATTTCCCTGAAAATTTCAGGGGCGTACAAAATTATGTGGTGAAATAGGGATCATGGTGAAAACAGATACTGTGTCTGGAGCTGACCTTTTTGGTAAATAAATTACAAGGAAACAATCATCCTTCCAAGGCTGGTGGCATTACACTGCTGTCCCCATATGGCCCCGTGTAGTCAGCTTTTTGCACAGCAGAAATGAGAAGGAACAAGAATACATAAGATTTTTTTATCCTTTTCAACCTGAGTTTTCATTTTGTTTTGCCCCTTTCTGTTTACTTCTTTGTTTCTGCATTTGGAATTCTCACATTTTAGCTTGTATCTGAATTCTCCAAAGGCTTTCCATAGGATACCAAGAAAGTCAAGCCTAAATTCTGTTTCTCTAAGTGACAAAAAGCTCTTGATGATTTCTGTTCCAAAACCTTAGCACCACCGGAGAACAATTTTGTTCATAAACAATAGAAACTTTTCTTCCTAAATACATGGGATCAACCACAACTGTGTTACCTTGTTTACATTTTACCTTCATTGCTTTTCAGTACAACATAAAATAAATTCTCCTGAATCTTGTAATTAGAGAATTTAATACATTTGCATAGAAAAGTGATAAAGGAGTACATTCATTCACAAGTTTCACATGATCTTCTTCTGTCTCCCCTGATCCTCTGATACACAAGAAGTATACAAGTATGGACTCCAGAAACTGAGAACCAACCGTCCCTTTACGCTTAACAAATGCTATCTAATGCTTTTCAGGTTCCTAAATGAGAAACTTGTTTTGGAGTTTCTCAGTAAGATGAAATACACGTCTCTGTCACATCCAGACTTCAAGCAGGCAGGAGATTTTCTCATTTTGACTTTTCTCATCACATTTGGAAGCATATGCTCTGCTGAAAATGAATGAGGTTTAAGATCCCAAGCCAGTTCTAGTTTGAAGGTCACTGCCCACATTTATCACCTCTTAAAGGCCTTCCCAGAATCCATAAAAGAAAGGCTTTTCTAGATGTTTTCTGAGAAGAACACAGTAAATTAAAACTTGGTACAAGTCAGCAGCTTCCCAGATGGCTTATCATAATATTTAAATCATTGCAGCAAGCCTCTCTTTTCCCTCAGAAGGCAAAACAGTGGAATGGAATAGGATGAAGAATCTAAGTATATGTTGAAAAATTTTTTGTGTGTGTGAGATTTTACTAAGAAACAAACATTTAACTTGACTCATAACTGGGGAACTTGCTGAAGTGTGCTATTAATCATCTCCTCCTGCTAAGATTGCTTTCCTGAAGCACCGCCTCAGGACCACAAACCCCTTAGACAAAACACTGGAAGTGCAAAAGAACTGCTCCAAATGAATCATTCAAATAAATATCCAGCTTGAGAGCTAAATTTGAAAGCTCACTTATATCCTGCAAATATATGCATTTTGAGGTATAACAGAGGTGTCTTTTCAAACAAGAGGTGTGTGCATAAAGCAATAATTGCAAAGCATAGCACTCTAATATGCTTTGTGAAGTCAAAGCTAAGTTATAAAGAGACTGAAACTTCCTATTCTCTATCCCACGAGCCCAAAGGAATAAGATGCATTCGGTTTACTTTATTAAGAAAGGTTATTAAACCAATCAATCCAGGAACTAGGACTGCTGTGAATCAAAAATAAGCATTGCTTCTGCATGTTGCAACACCCTATATGTCCTTTAAATTAACTTTTAAATCACAGAAGAACCCTATCTTGAATCCGGTCTCCAGAGCACAGCTGTATGAAACACTCGAGGTAGTTTTGAAGTAAATCTTGCACATAAGGAAAAACAAATGGTATCCAACTGTATTTTGACACAAGCCACTTCCTCTGAGTCAGGTTTTCTCAGAAGAATCACAGTGGGGCACAAAAGGATGCATCACAAACTCCCAGCACATTGACTGATTGGAAACTACATTTTGAAAGACTGGCCACTATAACCACTAAACTTTTCTTACTCCTACCCAAACTTCTTTAATTTCCTGAGGTTTTTTTTTAGAAGAATGATAGTCTTCAGAGAGAACAGACTACAAAGGTATGTGAAAGGAGCAGGGCTACAATAAATCCCGAGGAGAAATTTTCTGTGGAAGACCACTAAGCAGTAGGACATGAAAGACGGGCAGCTTCTCAGACGCTGCACAAAGCTGGAATTTTTTAGACCAGACAAAACACCCACAAAAATGGATTAGATGAGAATAAGGTCAGAGATAATACAGGTGCAAAAACATGGTTATTAAGCCTCTTTCACTCTGAATAACTGGCAAAGAATAACTTTTATTTTAGTATTGACTAGAATTGGTATTCTAGTTTTGACTTCTCTTGAGTCACTTCCCATTCATTAATTTAGAAATCTCCCAGCTGTCACCAAGAGCAGCAAATGTGCCTCTCCATGTGACAGAGAGACACCCTGCCACCTAGACAAGCTGTGCTGAGGGTCTCATCACACGGGTTTCCCTTCCGTGGAAGCCGGGCCTCTCTGTGCTGGAGCTCACTGAGCTGTGCTGCTGTGGGTATCCTGTTACACTCATACTGTGCAGGAGGATTAAACAGAGCTTTAGCAGGGCTCTCCCAACATATAAGTCACCAAAAGGAATAATCTTCCCAAGGTGATGTATGGCTGGGAAATAGCACTCCTCATGCTCCAGGCACTTTTGCAAGGCGGTGCAATTATGCACTGTCCCACTCTAAAAGCTCATCTAAGCCTCGTGCTACTGCAGCAAAGCAGACTTGAGCCTATTGATTACATACCTATTTATGTTATGAAGGTACTTTATTATACAAAGTCATTTTTTTGAAAAAGAAATCCTATTT
Organism: Dicrurus megarhynchus; assembly: GCA_013399195.1. NCBI lineage: Eukaryota > Metazoa > Chordata > Aves > Passeriformes > Dicruridae > Dicrurus > Dicrurus megarhynchus. The sequence continues at coordinate 7,919 of VXAD01001550.1, forward strand.
ATGGAAAAAAATTCTGTTTAATATGTTTTAATCTAAATAAAATGGCCAGTTTGAGATAAGTAATATGTCTAATAAAATCGTGAAATGCAATTTTAAGCTACAGTGAGCTGAGTAAAATGTGGCATAGAAGCCTTCATTTTTTATTAGAGTTCATTAATCTTGTTAATGACTTATTGAATATCATTGTAAAAATTGATCCCAGTGGCTACATTGTTGTCTGCTTTAGCAACCTCTTCCAACAGCCACGTTGAACTGATGGGAGTATTTCTTCAGTCCATTCTGTGCAGCTTTGCAGGGAACACTGCAGCAGATGTGCTTTATGGCTGGGCATGATTTAAAAGGTTTCACGTGGTTCTGAACTGTGCAGGAACATCTATTTTTCCCTCTTTATGTGGATAAGAAGAGTATATGTACACTCAGAGTAAGTTACCTATGAATGCAAACCATCAGCTTTGCTTTCTCTAGGTTGCTGTCCTGAGTTAGGCTGAAATTCTATTTTTAATGTAGAATATTTCAATAAATCTTACATATAACAAGACAATTTCTGTCCCAAGTTCAAGAAGTGTAAGCACACACCCTATTTGAATGAAGAAGGGATTCCAGCAAGACAGACCAAATAAATCTGATTTTAAATGAAGCAGAAAAAGCTCACCTAGGACTACTGCCTGGTAATGCTTTTGTTGCCCAACTCGTCATACATGCATTTCTTTTCAATAAATTTACTGAATAGCAAAAGTGAACACACCCCTTCATTTATAATTCCTTGTTTAAATGAAACTTTGACATATTTAGGAATAGGCTGGATACAGCTAAACACAAATCAAAGTTAATAGTACATATTAAAATTAATTACTTCAAGCCTTCTTTCTAAAGAAAGAACTGCTTCTGAAGAAGCAGCACTTGACAGTATCATTCAATAGTACCAATACTATCTATTATCAACTCACAATTTTAGGACAAACAAAAAGGAGAACAATTTTTCCCTAAAAAGGGATAGAATTTGTAATAAAGACAAAACCAAACTACTTCAGATAATATATCACTACAGGAAATACACTATTAACTGTATCATAATGGATTTAATTCCAGTAACGACTAGATTAGTAGCACTGTTGCTTTATATTAAAAAAAAAAAAAAGTATTTATTAAAACTGGAATCTATATTCTATGAAATGTGACTCTTTTATTAAGCAAGGCATTGGTCTTTTTAGTTTTGTCATACCAAATATGAAGTAGCTTTTTATGCGAAGTCTTTGGATTTTTCTAAATCCTCCAAGCTGATTCCCATTCCCTCAGTGGGTCAAAGTCTCCTCTGAATTTACCCTGACATATGTTGCGGAAAATGAAGCAAGAAATCACCTCCATCTAATTTCTCTCACACTTTTATCATTCATACTCTCATTCATCATGTTCCATGGGCATCCAAGATTTAAATAACAATAGATGGCAATTAATAATTGAAACATCCAGTCACATTTAATAAGAATTTAATTTCTATTTTATCTCCGAGTTTTCTACCTCGCTGCTGCAGTTTTTGTAGGACATTTTCCCAATTCTCTTTTTGCTTATGGAAGTCAAGAATCCTGACAAAATGATATGGCTGTGAAGGTCAGTGATGTGGCTGCTAAAGCAGTTCCCTGGAAAGTATGCCATGCCAATTGATTTGCAGATGATCCAAGCAGCAGAAATAAATATACTAATTAATTCTAGATATATAGGAATAAATCAAATGTTTGCCAGAGTAGCCTAAGCACATATGATGGAAACAAGCAAAAGCTGCACACCTGTTGCAGTTGTTTGAGAGGGAGGATTCACATTTCACTAAAATACCACATTTTATGTTCTTGAGATTAATCCTATTACTCTTTGGCTGGAATCCCGATGCTGCTCCCATTTAGTGGACAGCACATTTAATCACTTATATGGCTCATAAAGCAGATGAAGTATCTTCTATGTATGCCACAAAGTCCTGTGTTGCTACAGCTCCCTGTACTGGAGACTGAAGGTGCTTTGGAGGAAAAGCATTTTCCAAGTGGCCAAAAGGCTCAGTCTGCAGCATGTGGCAAACCTTGCTCTCCTTTGGGGTTCCTAGCAGGAATGATCCCAGTGCTGTAAGAGGTTAGCTTGTCTGGTTTACATTATTGCACTGTATAAACCCTTTGCACAAGTTATTGGTTTAATCTTTGGTATTTCAGGTGGCATGATCAATCTCCTCAGAGAAAATGGGAATGGCTGCAGTGCTGCAACCTTCATTTCTCGCTTGCACAAGGCAGGCTGTCACTAGGGTCTAGCAGCACTGTCACTCAGGGCACCATGCACTTTGTTTTCCAGATCCTTCTCTGCTGAACATGGAAAGCACAATAGATATTTACAAAATGAAGAAGCTCTGAGAAGTTTAGAAATGTACTTACATGTATTTTCTTTTCTTTACAGTTAGCTTTGCTTCTAGCTGGATATCTTTTTACTGAAAGTAGATGACTTCTTATCTCTTCGTGCCCTTCCACTTTAAATTCTGTATTATCCTCTAAATTTGTACATGGTTCCACCTGTGTTTCTGCCATGTCCAGCAGATCTCATCGACAGTCCTCAAGGAACTGCAAGCTCCCCTTTAGCACCATGTTTAACTAATGCCACTAAGCATTCTTCAAAAATGAAGAATTTTGGAGGATTCTTCAAAAATTTTCGAAAAACCAAAAAGCTCCTAAAAATATTCTGCTACTATTGAAAAGCAAGTTTCTGGTATTTAACATTTCTTACAGATTAAGGAAAACCACTGTAGCTCCACTGACTTAATGGGATCTACTCAGCTCTAACTTGATGACACAGTGGGCACTTTTTTTTGTATTAATCTTTCACTGTACTATTTTTTGTGCAATGCCCCCAGGGACAGTGGAGATGAAGAGGATGCTGACAGTCCTAACTAAATTCTAGCCAGAAAGTGCAGGAAATGGACTGCATTTACACTGGGGCTACAGATCACCTTCCACTTAGTGCAGGAAGCTGAGACACGTCTGACTTCTCTGTGATAACCTTCACCTCAAAGGAGCAATTCAGCTCTGCCTTACTGTCAAAGTGTGTAAAAAATGCTCATCTGTCCCAAGGGACTCACTTGGATCTCTGCAGAAACCACTGCCAAAGCAGGTGAGGTATGGAACTGCCACAGCTCTGCTGGTGTCCCTGAGTCACTGCAGAGAGAGAAATATTTCCACAGCTTTAACAACAGAACAAGGGAAAAAAGCGGGCAGGGGGAAGACACAAATGGAAGATCTAAAAGCTCACCTAGAAAAGACACCAATAGATGTCATATAATGGTAGTTGCAGCAAATCAGTTTATAACCAAAGGGAAAAGCAGCATAAACCCTTCACACACGTACAACAAGACATTCAAACCAATTGAATCACCAAAAGGTAAGGAACACTTGCTCAGAGCTCTGGTTGTGAGCCAAGAGCATGTTTGTTTGTATCAGTAACAAAACAGAAGTTATTAATTGTGGCTGCTCATGACGATAACTGAGTTCACTTCTGTCCATATGTCGGGAACAGAATTTGATTTTCCATGTCTGCTGGAGCCTTTTCTACTTCACTTATCCTACATCCAGCTGTGGGCATATAGTTGTCAAAACAGAAAAGGCAACAGAAATGGAAAATAAATTGATTAGGGCAGACCTACAGGAGATTGGCACAGGAAGAACCAACTGGGAGAGGACTGGGATATTTCAAGAGGTGAACTGCACAGAAGAATGCAAATTTAAATGAATGTTTACTTTCCACAGTGTTTTGTGTCTTCAGGCAATTACTAGCAACACTCAGCAACGTTTCCAAAAGAAGCAGACGTTTAAGGAAGGAAAATACCAGCTAGCGCTCCAGTGGGTTACAGAGAGTTGCAAGCAATCTCAATCTCTGTGTGACAAGGTACTAAATCATTATTTGCTAGGCTGGCAAGGAAATTCCAGCCTTTTCTCCCTGCACTCTGCATATTTTAGTCCAACAGGCCAGGGACTAGAGAGATTTTTATTCCCTCTCTTCTGAAATGGCAGGCATGGCTGACTGTCCTCAACTGGATTAACTTGTGTTTCCTTGTGTATTTCTTAGACACAGGGAATGGTCACTAGCCTGGCTTTGGCCAGTGCTCTGCCCCCGCCCCCCTGCTAAAGAAAGATCATTCCTGGACCTGTTCTAGCAAGAATATCCGGTTTGGTTCCTTCATCAGGAACTTCCGAGCAACACACTAAGCTAAACTGCATACCAGTCTCCCAGAACCCTCATTTTTCCATCTTCACTAAAGATTAATCTAGAATTAATTCAATACTTTTCACAGCCATGTAAAAGAAGCATATTTTTCTTAATAAATGTGATTTAATAAAGAAATTTAAAAAGGAACTCTTTGAATTACAACTTAGGTAGGATTTTCAATTAAAAATAGCTATAAAAATAAAGACAAGGTTTGCCCCACTGCATTACAGTCTCTCAAACCATTCTGATCCATAAATGTTTTAATCAAGATTCATCTACCAGACCTTTTTTCCACTGGATGATTCCATTATTGATTTGATACATGAAGCAATTTACATTAATAACCACAACATTACACCAATTATTTCTTTTATAATGAAAGCAGAAAAATATCAAAACCTTGCCAGAAACTGATATTAAAAGGTTTCTAAAGCCTCACATTTAAATAGCTGTAAAATAATTTAACTGTACGTATTTGGTAATGCAAATCTAATGGTTTCAGAGGAATTCTCAGATTGCATAAAGTAAACCAGCATTTAGGAAGTCTAATCATAAAACATTCTTTCTCCCCTGCATGATTAGGAATTGTGAGGATACTTCTCTTAGCTGGTAGGGAAAAAATAAAAAAAGAAAAGAACATAAGCCACCACTTTCTTCTCCTTATTTCTTATGTCATAGCGCTGTACAGCTTCATGGACCATGTTCCTGGGCTCTATTAAAATCTGATTCCTGTGAGCAAGTAAACAAAGGAAAAGGACACCGCGAAAACAGGGATCCAGTAGTGAAAACTTGCAAGGTAAAGGGAACAACTAAAGGACAAGATGAAAAAAAAAAAAAATAGAATGAACTAATTAACATTCTAAGGAATAATTTAGCCACAGAACATCTGCTTTCACATGTCCCTCTGATGAGATCCAACATGAGTGCTTGTGTTGGTTGCCTTTGAAGTTGTATTTTATTATCTAAGAGGTTCTGCGTACAGATTTTGATAGGGATTATGAATATCTTAGTACCAGAAGGACCCTTGGGCCCCTTCTAACTTCTCTTAGTTCCTTTATTTCCATGTGACTTGTATCCATACGGCATTCTCTATTCCTTATTGACAAATTCTCCACTGGGCACAGTTACAGTTTATATTCTATTTTAAGAATATTTAATGTTCCATCTCTCATCTGCTTTCTCCACAGAACAGGACATTTTAATTCTTCTTTCCTGTATATTCTGCTACACAGCCAGCTAGTTACCTAAAAATGAGACAAAGCTCTTATCCCTTTCTTTAATTCCTCTACATTTGCTATTCCCCTAATTTAATAGCTTGTTTTCTAAGAGCATTTTTCAAATCATGTCCATACAGGCCCAAATAAGATCCCAGGGTTCTAACAACATAGAAACCATCTGCAGCACAGTAAGAAATTCTTTTTAATCTTGAAAGTTTCTGAGTCCCCTGCTTGCCCTCCTGATTATAAACACAAAATAGAAACTATTTCAAAATGCAGAAGAATGTTCCTGGTGGATCTCTCTGTGGACAAGGCTTACAGTTTTCTATTGAAGAATGTCCACGCAGAAATTTTTTAACACAGCAAATCTGATAAATTCACACTGACCACGGTAATTAAAAAATTCAGACTCAGCGATCAGCAAAAATAATTCACGCACACACAGAGCTGTCCTTGTAAATTAAGAATCAGGCAAATTGGTGGCTCTCAGCAATGGTGGCACTGATGTTTTTTAACTGCACCCATTATACACGGAACAGATTTCTCAGGCTTTCAGCACCGGCCTACCTAGACTTCTTTATGAATACAAAGTTATTTTCATTAATGAACTAAACTAATCCCACCACAATTAATAAGTAGCTTGTTTTCCTACCTGCAGGTAACACAAACCTGCAGGTCATTAACTCCTCTCCCACTAGATAATGTCATTAACACATGCAATAACGATGTCTTCCATTACTCTGTGTTACTTCTCTGAGCATCACAACTAAAAGATAAAGCATTGAATTGACAGCAAAGTCATTTCAACTCACCTTCCCCCAGCTAAACATTAATCAGGCTCTAACTTGGTCATCATACCAAAATACTTTCCCGGGAAAAAAACTCTAAACTTGTTGACTGCTGAACAAATTGAACCGGGAAATAGCTTTTTGTATTTTTAAAGGAATAATTGATTCTGTGGCCCTGTGGTTGCTGGTCAATACAACAGTAATTGGAATCATCATGACTAATGCACAGATCATTTTACAGACCTTTCTTATTTGCATGAACATCTCCTCAGCTCACCTCTGGTGTGCTAGGCCAGGACATTTCCCCCACTCTTGGGGGAACTGGTTGTTAAGCTACATATGCAGTTCTATTAGGCAGAGCAAAAAATCCTATGTATGCTTTAGTTTCTTAAAAGCATAATTTAGCTTGCTATTAAGGTACTATTTTGAGTGTGTCTGTCTGATTACATGGGCCCTCATAGTGAAACAAAAATCTCTTTTTTCATCTTGTGTGTATTATCAGTTTTGATTGCCATTTTTATATCAAAATAGAAGGATTTTCAAAATACTTTCCTCAATCTTCTTATTCCCCTTTTGGAAGTGCCAGTTTGGACCTCTGGCATCTCACCGCTCACTTTTGGAAAACCTGGAAATAAAGGCCAGTGTACTCTGTCCTTGTCAGAAAGAGACATTATCCCACCTCATGCATGTGTTCCTCCTGCATCTTCTGAAACTCCCATATTTACTAGCAGACAAATACTCTGTTCCTCAAAGACTTTCATGCATTCCATTGCCCTCAACTTGTACCTGCAAAGCAATTGTGATTCCAGTTGTGTCACTGTTAAATATGCCATTAATTACTTCAGGAAGACATTATACCATACTCAGAACAGACTGTAAACATTTTATGTCATTAGGCAGTGCACTGAGGCTGTTTTTAATGCCATAACAGCTCTATTTATATACTGTGTTGCATAATTAGCTACTAATGAGGCTCTAACTTTCACTGCTGTAAGGCCTAGATATCTGTTCCTCTTTCAATGAATTCATTTTTGCTGTCTCATTAACACACTAAAAAACCTGCAAATTGTATTCTAATTAAAAGCTAAACTACCTCTGTCTGGAGACACTAATGAACAGACACACTCCAAGGGAAACACAAGAACTTTGTCAGTCAAGAGGACAAATACCTTGCCAGAAGAGTAGCACAAAAAGATAACACAGCTCACTCTCTTATTTTCAAGAGCAGGCTCTTCTCTACTTTCTCCCTTTTTTTTTTCCTTAATTTTCTCCTTTTGTATCTTCAGCAAGGCTGCCTGCCCCTCAGACTGACAAATTGCAAGCTAGACCCTAAGAAACAGCAATACTGTCTTAGAATCATGAGGTGTGTGTGTATTTTGAGTCTTCCTGATGCTTGCTATTCCCGTCAGTCTTCTACATCACATTTTTTCCATAGCTGCAAGGGCTAAAAACACACCAGCAGAAACTCATCTAACTACATGACTTCACAACCATTGCAATAAAATCATGAGCGCTGACCACAGTGCTTCATTTCCTGGCTTCTGCGGGCACGTCAAGCAATTAATCGAGTAACATTCTCAAATACATCAAGTCATCAGGGAGAAACAGGGTTTGAAATATACTGGAGAAGGAACAGCATCCCACTAATCTTATCAACACACACATACAAAGGCAATTGATTGTACAATGTTCCAGTGGTAGAAACAGAGTCTCAGGTTATTTAAAAAGACCTCTTAAGGCAACATAAAAACAAAATGGAAAATGACATTCAGAACTAATGTTCCAAACTGTATTAATGCACTGTGAAAACATCCATCTGCAAGCAAATAACCCAGGAGCAGGACAGAATAAATAACAATTAACATAGGATATAAGGAAGCAGCACTTTTGAAACAATATAGACAGTTCTAGAAATATTCAGGAAAAAGTTCCCATAAACTCCTACAATTAGTGACAAAAAAGGGACTGTATTATTCTCCCTGGAAATTGCTGATAGAAGTTCAGAAGTATCAGAGAAACAGCAGAGGGAAGATCATCATGTAAAGATTTCTGGATTAACTGCCTGCTTCCCTTGCAAACATGGGATTCTGAACTTGCTGTTCTGCCTCACTTCCTAGGATAATTGGAAGCTAACCTAGTAGATGACAGCAGACCCCTATACACTGCCAGGAGTTCTGCTTCTTAGTCTTAAATTCAGGTACTTCATTCCCACCTCCTTCATGTGAAGAGTTCCTTAATCTCTTATGAAGGGTTTTCCTAATATTAAACTAAGTGGTGGATATTAGGAATGCTTAGCAGTCTATTCTCCCTGAAGATGAAAATCCAAAGTAAGCCAACTTAATTAAGAATTAATTCCCTTTAAATCACAGCCCGAATTTCTCTCGCTGATCAATTATTTGTGGCATGAAATGATTTACAGGACAGAGGGGCAGACTAATTTAGGTGACAAAAGTGATTTCAACTCTCATCAGAGATATTCCATCCTGTTTTTAAAAAATTCACCTTTTAAAGATAAGTTTTGGCCTGCTTACAAGGCTCTGTGTTTTGACTTTGATATTTCTTCACACAGAGCCCCAATGCCATTTTCATTCTATTACAACCCCTTCTCTATTCCTGCTTGAAGGGAAAATTCTGAAAACTGTGCTTTAAAAGAATGGATCACCTCCCTGGAATCTCTGAAAGTCTTCCAAGGTTGCAGGAAAAGTACTGGCTCCTTTTGAACACTTCACACCAGGACTCTGAATATCAATAAAGTTCCAATGAATTAACACTGTTATTGCCCTTCAGTGGAATAACTCAGCCCAGATGCTGGGGCTTTTTTTCTGGTGACTGAAAGATTGTGCTATTTAAGCACTTGAATACACAAAGACGGCTACACAATTGCATAAGAACGTTTTAACTTCTGGATACTACTTTTTAAATCTCTTTATTTAAGCTTCTGGACCCTGCAGTCAGAAGTAGTAGCAGCTGTTTACTTAGTATTTTATTAATTAATTTACTAATTACTAATTAATTAGTATTCTACTAATACTTTCCTTTTTTTAAGAATTAAGTCTTTATGACAAAAAGCAAATAACAAAAACAAAATCTTTTTCCTCATGATTGACTACGAAGGCTGAGCAAATAGAATTAGAGCAGCAAGCTACTCTTTAGCAAAAAAACTTCAAGAAGTATTTTAATGTATTCCAGATATCAGTAGAGTAGGATATGAGACAGATAGTAGTCTTCAGCCCAGACTTACGGAGAAGAAAGAGTCATTTAAGAGGATCTATGGCTTTACTCTTCGAATATTCTCTTGAATTATGTACCATATTGCACAAATCTGATCTATTACAAAAGCAACAAAATTGCTTTAGGAAGCATTTCCCTCTCTCTTGTTGATGAGGATTATCTGTTTATAAATTACAGGGTGAGTAGCTGACACATTTTACCAAGTGCTTCTCATAAATCCCAAGGAAGCTGGTTCAATATACTACCAGATGATGATTTTTAAATGCTCAGGAGAGTTTTCATTTCAAACATATGTGTGTTTTAATGAGTCACAGAAACAATGATGCAAGCAGGATACTGTGTGTGAGGAAGAGCAGTTCAAAGAGCAATAGCTGCATGAAAGCCTGGTTAGAAAAACTAGAAAACATTTGAAATATGGAATAAAATTAGCAATATAAGCTAGGGTTCTGCATCCATATTTAGGTCATCAATAAGTCTATCCAATGCTGATAAAGGAATACAAATTGTTCTGAAATTAGCTGCAATGCAGCAGTTGAACCACAGTTTTCCACTCCATGAAAGACTTTGCTTATAAAAAGAAGGATTATTTGTCAAGAGACCTAAACTTGCTACACAGAACTCTTCAAGGAAACTGGCAGTAGACGGTTGGAATTCCCACTGTCTCCTGTACTGCACCGAACACTGGAATAGCAAATTGCATGAAAAGAACCATTATCAGCAAATACTTTAACAAAGAAGGATGGAGTTGGTATTTTTCACATGAGTAATTCTTAGACTTGTCCCAATGTCATCTGATTATGCTTGAAAAATGCCATTAATCAATGGGACTTCTTGTGTGAATAAGGATAACTCTCCAGAGAAACTGAAGAATTAATTCCCTGATAGTTTATTTTAATATACAATGGGAGCATTTCAAATGGCCTATTTACACAATTTTAATCTGAATAAAATAGAAAATGTCACCTCAATGCTAATACAACATTCCTGTAAATTATGCACATTTTTAAAGCTAATGAAGCTGTCATTATTGTATTAAAATTTGGCATAGCTGTTATTTTTAAGTTATCATTGTGACTTTTAAAATATTTTGCAATTAAATTACTTTAATTCATTTGTATTACTTGTAGGCTTGTATGAAAACTCTTTTTTTATCGTGCCTGTTAGGATGAATGAGAGTACTATGCTTTATTACACATGTTCAGTCACAGTCAAAAACGTGGCTGCCTTCATTTCCCACATCAATATGGATTCTTTCAATCCTGGTCTCAGTGAGAGCAGAAACTAAATTTCAGTTGATTTCACTGGAAGCAGGTCTGAATAATGAATTTATGCTGCTAGTAATAAGGGTCAGGAATTACATTTAACACTATGTTTTTCAATAATTTACTATGTATGGAACAAAAGATCACAAATACACTGCTTTTAATTTAATTTAAGTAGGCAAACGTAGGTCAGGCCTTAACTAGTATAAAGAGACATCTCTTCATTTGCAGACTTGATCTCTTCCTGTATTTCAGTGCATATTGTCTGCATTTATAATCAGGAGTCCACAAACACAATAACAATATGTATTGCTGCTGGGCACCATAATGAAAGCAGTAAAAAGTAATCACCTGGTAAACTCTGGGCATTATAATTACACATGTTCACACAATGCCCTATTCCGTGCACATCCCTGCAATGCACTCTTGTTCCCTATGTCCCAGTACAGACACCATCAAGAATGTGCCCATCCAAGAACCAGGTGAGCTTTTTCCATGACAGAAATACCATCTTCAGATGGCTGAAGATAACACCAATAATGTTGCACTCTGCCATATCAAGACCCTAGAACCATATTCCTGTTCTGTTTACAACAGGGTAAATCAGCGCTAACTGCACAGTTCAGTTCTACCAGTGTTGTGAGTCACAACAAAATGTCTCCCACTAGGATTTTACACACATATTCCTTTTGCTGGAGACAAATTTGGGGAAATGTTGTATTCCTCTCACAGGCAAGTGATGGATTAGACAGCCCCAAAAGATGTTCTGGCTCTGTCATGATGCTGTTGTGCTGTTTGCTTTCAGATTTAGGCAGCTTCTTAGCAAAGACCTATGAGTGTCATTTGCTGCTACCAACACAGACAGCTGGAAAAGTCCCCTGAATAATGGGGAGCTTTCAGTCACCAGAAAGACTGAAGCAGCAAGTCAAGATTAATGTGCAGCTAAGGGAGAAAAAGGCCTGCAATTAATCAGATGCTTCAGTAATTCCTTAAACACTTTTTCTTTGATTCTGCTTTCCTCAAGAATATGTAAATGAGACTTTAAAAATACACTTAATAATTTTTTCTTTGTAATGAAGATGAAAATTCTGCTGCTAAAATGGGAGACAGTCTTGTAAGGAAATTAAAATGCAGCTGGAAGGTGTGGTGGTATTTGCTGTCTGCTGTGTCACCATCTATTTATTAGCACGGCAGCTGCCACTAATCAAACAGAAGAAAGCGGAATAAAAAACATTTGTTGATTTCATCACTCATTTAATATTTTGATAAGAACTCAGCTAAATCACTGTCCAGTAACTCTGCCTATAAAACAAGACATATAGAGAGGCTTATGGGAATAACACTAGATTAGAAAACTGGCAGAGTGCTTTGCAGGCTTCATTAAACGTAAACAAGATACAACATAGTGTACTGCAAATACAACACATTAATGCCCAAGAAGAGGCTGGACTCCACGACAGTATAAAAACATAAACAGAAATATTACCTTGCAAAATTAGGAACTGGAACATGCTAAGCTGACAGATGTAAATTCAAACATTTGCTCAGATGTCACAGTGAAAATGGCGTTTGTTCTCCAACACTAGCAAAGGTCATAATTGAGAGAATCCCTGAGACAAAACCCAAAAAGTGACAACTGCCAACTGCTTAGTTGCCTTTGAGGATTTCAAACAGGACCTGCCACATCATCTTAAACCCCCGTGGTTTTCTGTTATTCCCCCAGAAGAGCAGAAAAGCCCCAAACTCTAAAACAGTGTAAACAAGAGATACTTACCTGAAACAACTGCTCTTCTGGCCCCCAGCTGAATCAGGTTTTGGTGAGAAAGGCCATTTCAGTCAGCAACAAGTCAACAAAAAATTAACCGTGCTAAGGATTGCAGAATGAAGTATTTGGCTCTCTGGCAGTTCTTGCCTGTGGGCAAGTGGAGAAGTTTGTCCCATTCCCATTGCTCTGGATGGAACTAAACAGCTCTATCAATGGCTCTGGCTCTGGATTAGTCCCATCAAGGAGCTGTATTTTGTTGTATCAGCAGGGCAAACACCTCCTAAGCAGTTCCAGAAAATCACCTGGAGAATACACAACAACCTAGACCAGGCATTAACTGGCTCTCATGAACTGCAAGTCCTTTCTTTAAACCCTTAAGGAGCTGACCAAATGCCCACACCCCATTAAGAAATTTCTTGAATAAAGATCTAGGATAAGAAGCACATTTCTTCATTATCTTCCAAGAATTTGGAATAAACTGCTCCTGTTTGCCAGGGGGTTAGGATTCCTGCAGGCTGCCCCTCCCCAAAAACACCCTATCCCTCCGTGTGATATGAAATATTTTGATTCTCTAGTGGGACCTGTAAAATGTAGAACATTTCTGGAGATAAACAAGTGAAAATACTCCACAGGTTAGGGAAGAAAGAGACACTCATTTCTGCAGGTGATATAAACTCTCAGAGTGAGAAAGACAATTATTTTTTACAGAGTTTCTCTCTGCAGCTTCAGAAGTAGAACAGAAGGAATTTTCCACTGGGGTATGAGGATCCTCTTCTTAGCATAATATTATCTCAAGCTTATTTCCTCATTTGGAAAAGTTACTTTTCTATTACTCTTCGGAAATGGAATTAAGATGAGCAAATATATATTATGAAATCAATTACAGTCTTAATGACATTTTCCAATGGCAGACCGGAGAACAGCATTATTTTATTTTGCTTGTCTGTATTAACTTAGTTGAAGACATGAAATACACTGTAAGAAATAAACAAGATGGATGGATGGATGGATGGATGGATGGATGGAAAGAAGGAAGGAAGGAGGGAAGGAGGGAAGGAAGGAAGGAAGGAAGGAAGGAAGGAAGGAAGGAAGGAAGGAAGACATTTTTCTTGCTCCCTAAAAAAATTGTGTATCTCCTAGTAAGTGTAACCCCTGTTTTTCCACATACGTCTGGTGTGATTTTTGCTGTTAGTCCTTTTAGGATGAAATCCACAATAAGTGCTACACACATAAACTGATTTGTAGCTGACATTTAGATACTCAGCACCAAAATTACAATCCCCAGTTAGCTCAGTTCATATGAATCCACTAAACAACAGTGAGCTGGGGGAACTGACCCACACATCCAAGGGGATTTAGTATATGCTCCACCTTTCAGAACAAAGTGCAATCCCCTGATGTATTCCTCTAATTGATTTTTCTCTGACAGGACACAAATGATATTAATGGACTCAAGTAAATTCCAGCCCTACTATATTAGACTGTCCTACATAATTACTCTGAATAACCTTTATTTTACATGCACCAGCTAATTTATGAAAAGTCCTCGTGTATATCCTTCAAGGTATTCAAGTGCTGCTGAGAGGGGCTTCACTTCTTAAATTATGGGAATATGAAGAATTTGTTTCTGTCTTCTCAGAGGATCCTTCTTACCACATTAAAACAGACATAAATCTACATTGCTGACTCATCTCTGTGGCTTGTACTAATTCAGATTTCATTTACATGCATGAGTGGCCATATATTTTAATAAAGTCTTTTGCAGTAAATACCACCCATGTCAGAAACTTTGTAAAAACAAAAAATAAAAATTAGAACTAGATTTCTATGTATGATTGGGAATATTAACTTGTCAGCTTAGTACCCATTTACTCAGGAGACTTTAACTGGTTTTATAACTACTGCTCTGTGTTTTGTGGGGTCATTGTTGGACAGAGGACTGTAGAATGTTCACTCAAATGGGACCTTGCAAAGGTCCAGTTGTAAATACTGATCCAGCTGTAAACAGTGATCAACCTAACTACACAATGGTTTGGCTCTTAATGACTTAGATCAAACCTCACCTTCTAACTCACCAGTGCTTTTGGGAAGGCTCCAACCAGCTTCCACTTTCCAGAGAAAGCAGTCCATAGTAAGCTCCTTGGCAGAATAGATAATGCTTGGCCAATGATGTCACATTATAAACTGCAGGGGGAAAAAGTAGTGATTTTTCCATCAGAAACACAATGAAATAGTCTTTCTCTGAAATGCTTCTGTCATCCCAAAACCAAAAACACCATAGCAAATGATTAAATGAAGTGCAAAGAGAGGAAAAATTATTCAGGCAGACACTATTTTCCACAATGGCAGATGTTTCTTACCATTTGTTCAATGGTCTTTATAGATGTTGTTTGCTGAACTGGACTTCCACACTCTTCTGGATTTGTGGTTTCACTGGAAGAGCTACGGCCTGGAGGATGACTGTGTTTATTGAATGGAAAGGTGAGTGGTGATCTGAACTGAATCTACGTTTAGTCAGCTAATGATATCCTGTGCCTCAAAATAAAGACTTGATACAATATTGGTGAAGGTAAGTTTTCATCAAAATCTTTTTAGAATAAATTCTTTGTCAAATTCAAGCTTTGCACAATTTGTAGAACTGCTCTTCTATAAACCGAACCTTTAGCACTTGCTTTAAAATATACCTGTACTACTTTTCTTTTTCACACTGTGAAATCTTGAAAGAAATCATCAACAGATTATCATTCAGCAAAAGTACTGATAACAAATCTGACCTGTCTGAAAGTCTAGGGACAGGTTGCCATGGCCAGCTCTACGGGGTGGCAGAAAAATAGGCAGAAGCAAAAGAGTGATAAAGGAGGAGCTTCTCCTATCCTAGAAAAATCACAACAGGAGGGGCAGCACCTGCAGAATGGACCCTGCCATAAACTGAAGGCATACCTGTGGTTTATCATCCCTCTTTCAAAGGTCTGTTTTGATCTCCATCTGATGTACAGATCTTAAGGAAGGACGGATTTAGCTGCTGCTTTTACAACAGGGGAGATGAATGCAGCAGCTCCACACAGAGACAGATTTGTGGAGTTCTGAAGTGTTTGGGGCCTGACTAGCTGGAAGGGTTTCCTTTCCCTCTGGCTAGATTTCCATGTAGGAAAACCAGAGAAGATAATTCACTTAAGAATAGCTGCTGGTTGGAGAGTCTCCCTTGGAGGTGTACTCAGCAAGGCAGAAGCTGTGAGTATAAATAAGCTCCTGTGTCTCTGTGGGCACTCAGCTTCCAGCTTTTACAACCCATCTGTCCCTTCCAGAAGCGAGCACAATTTTAGGAAAATTGTGTGACAAAAGCCTGCAAGGGGACTCCTGTCTTTTTTCATCTCTCTCTTCCTTCTTCCAGCCCTGACAGATCTTCCCCATCTAATGTAATAATCTAATTATCTATTAACAAAAACCTTTTTTTTTATATTCACCCCAGAAAATACAGTTCTCAACCTCTGAGACTGGCAGATGATCTCTAAACCTGCCTTCTGTTACCTGAGAAAAGGCCAGTGTGATACCTCATCTATCTGGTCAGGCTTCCTGCTGTGAAGAGGATCTCGGGGGAGCAGAGAGGAAAGAGCATCTGAACCTTTTTATGTGGCAGTGAACTTCGGGGTGGGCAGAGTGAACTGGCCCAAGTGTAACTCAAGAGCAGCCTCAGAGTTGCTCTTAATCTCAGGCAGCTGAGGAAAGTGCCCATAAATAAATAAATAAAGCACAAAATGCTTTACACACAGAACTGAGCTAAGGGTCTCTGGACTTACCAAGTAATTAATCCTGTCATTGATTCCTGTGCCTGATGTCCCAGTCTGAAAGCAGCTTCCGTATCTCCCACCCAGACGTGAAGTCGGGCAGTCCACGCTGGCTGTAGGAAATGCTCTGAGCCTGCTGCCCCTCTGCCCAACCCCAAATTTCTAAACCAAACTACAGTGCTCATTTGAAATTAGAGCCTTCCTCTGGAACAAGGTTCTGTGTATTCACTATGAGGTGTAGAATATTTTTGAGAGATGAAGTGTCATTGGCAAAGCCAACTTTTGTATCACTGAGTAGTAACTGATTTTCCATACAACTTCATTAGTTTCCTGTCTAATTCTGCATAGCATGAGCAGTTTTAAACAACCTATTGCAACCACTTCTCTATTTGCTTGCCTTTCATTTTCTCCAGAAATTAAATACAGCAGCGTATCTTTAATGTTTATTATAGAAGAAATGACTTATTCAGACATAAAAATATTTTGAGCCCTGCTGTTATATGTACAATTGTATAATAGATAATCCAAATTCAGACAGTAAATGTGATGCCAGGAAACACAGAAATACATATTTTATTGCAAGAAACTTGCGCTCTTCAGATGTAGCGTTGATTTAATATCTGTTTGGGCACTGTAGTTTAGCTGATTTAACTTTTAGTCAAGAAGATGAGTAATAAGGATTTAAACTATATGATTTTCAAACTGGAAATTAGTAATCTGACTGGTTTTCACTTAAACGATGTAAAAATACTGAAATACTTAATTTATTAGTATAGCAAACAGTACCTTCATCAATTTATATTTCTTCTGCTTCACTTTTCTTTCTTTCAGTAGATTAACAGAGCTGTATAAATTGATACAGTTCATACTTCTTTGACTGAGCTTTTAGACTGAGGGAGAAGAGGTGACCATTTATAATGTAAATGTGGGGGGAAAAATCCTTTCACAAATTAGGATCTCTTCACAGATCCTGACCTGATTTGTACTGTTGCTGAAATCAGGCCTTTATAGATTGAGAATACTGTGATCATAAGATGAACTTTTGAGAAGATACCAAAATTCAAGCATGCATATCAAAAAGAATGAATCATGTATTTCTTTCAGAATGGAATTCCTTGGCCTGTTGTGTTCAAATGCAATCTAATTTGGGACAGGGAGATAATGGATGAAACGTACAGTGATCATTGGAAAACCTCAATGAAATAAGAATAGTTTCATATTGGAGGAACACATTTCTAATTTGATATTACTTTCTTAATAACCTTGACTAAATATTACAGACTGCAATGTGGACATGCTCAAATATTTGCCTGTAATATGAACACCATTCTATGCACATTGGAGAAGCTGAATCAGTGCAAGATGCTTCTTATTAAAAGCACAGTTGTAAATCTAGCATTCCCCATGGCTGCAAAGCAGATGTTTTAAACAAGTTAGTTTAAGTAAGGGTGAGAAGATCCATTTTGGCAATGGGAACCCTGTAAATAGTGCCGGTGGGTAGCACTGTGCACACATTTCTGAGCTTTGCCTGGTCAGTGCACTGCCAAACACTGACATCACCTGAGGTGAAGGAGCACTGTGGTCCATCTTGACCCTGTGATGGATGCATGTACGAACAGGAGCAGAGAAGTAAGAACCAACAGCCCCAGAGTAGCATTCATCCAACATTCAGGCACGATTCTACTCTGCATTCCATGCCTTTTCATGTAGCTGAGCTGCCGCCGGTGTAAATCCATAGGCATGGTTGATTCCCCCAGTAACTGAAATAAATGGCTATTCATTATTTGTCCTGCTAGTGCTGCAAAGCTAATGCAGTCCTAGAAAAGGGAGCTGCTTTCAATTTTGGCTTACCAGCACTGGCATCAGCTCAGCTCTCCCTGCAAAACCTTCATGACTGACGAGGCAGAAAGCAGAAAAGGCAGAGCTTTGGCTTTCAGACCACAGACAAAGCTTCCAAATGCTTCTTCTCTTTCTTCTGTTTCTATGAATTAGGAATGTATTAAAACAGAATCACTGTAAGCAACATACATGCAAGCACATAACATCTTTATGCTGTATAAAGGCAGAATCACACTCTGAGATGGAGCACTGAACACAAAAATAGAGTCCCTTCTCATAGTCTATGTATTTCAGAGATGTGTTTTAGAGAGTACTCTCCATCCCGCTGATGGCATTTCTGACATGGCAGGAACTGCCAAAGCCTGCTTTCCTGTGGCTGCTCCCTCTCTCTACTGTGTCTGACAGCATTTTTAGGATTTAACTGACCTAAAAATGGCTTCTGCCTGTTACTGAAAATGCAAAAAAAGGTTCCACTAAAAACAGCACTTAGGGAGAAATTAGGATTAAAGAGCAGCCAGCACTTAAACCATGTAAAACTGAGTGATGTCAAACTGACTGCAATGACAGAGCTCAAGAGCAATCTAATGGATGCTTTCTGCTGTTTCAAGTGAAGCATTCAAACATTTTAATACAAGGCTGTTTAAAATGCATATTCTGTGCCACTCTAACTCAAACTATGATACTGGCTTGATAAATTTCCTCTTTCTGATTGGCACATAGCAAAAGATCTCCCACACCTCTGAGTGTTGAGTCCTGTAAATTTAACAGCATTTTTTTTTACACCATGTTTCCTGCAACATTTTTGTGTTGGAAAACCTGAACTTATAAAATCAGTATCTCTAAAATTTTTGCTCTACCCTGCAGCCAGACCATAACATGTGGCATGTTTGAAGGCCTAAAATTTGAAGCTTTAAAATGTCTCTGACTGGAATAATTAGGTACCATCTTGTATGCCTGCTACAATGTTTTGCACATAAATTACTTATAAACCACTGTGAGATTCAAACAAGAATTTGACAGGGAAAAATAGGTATTAACTCCTGTGAGTAATTTAGGCATGTCAAAACTATAAATTGTTGCTTTACGTTTTTCTTCTTATGATTTGTGACACAAGAGTGGATTACATCTGCACTATTTTCTACTTTGGTTATGATTTTTGTCATTCAAATGAAGGCAGAGCAAGAAAGAATGAAAATAGATTATTATGTCTCGGTGTAAACTATTTGCATGATAGTCTTAAAAAGGAAATTAATAGAAAAGATATATTCTTAAATTGCAATTTTGAGAATTGTAACCTTAATGGAAAAATTGTGTAAAATTAACTAATGTGTATCTAGTTCTGGTACAATTATCTAATTCTCCATGCTGCAACATCTGAGAGCAACTCAAATATGATAACCTTGAAGCTCTAAAAAGAATTACTAGAATTTTTACCTTTCTTCTCCATTGTTACAGCTAAGTGTCACTACAATTCATTTACCTGGTGCCATTTTCCTGTCCGGTTATAATTCTTGCCACAGAAATGAAGAATTTGAAACCTTTTCCAGATCATTTTTAACATTCTGCATTTGGTTCTGTTGCTAATTCTATCTCCACGTTCATCTACAGGCATGCTCTCTGAATACATATGTAAGGGTTCACTGAGCCAACCAAATGAAATATGGAATATTAACAAGATGAAACTTCTTTTTTCTTGCCGAACGGTGTGTTACTACATATCACTAGAAGACATTCCAGTTCTTATAAATCACACTGTACTGTGCATAAGAAAGGGGAATGACTCAGGAGAAAAGTAAAAATATCATTGGTGTGCTCTTAAAGTAATGTTAGAGTCATTCTTAGATGCCTGCAAGTGTGATTGGACTGTGATATATATGTGTATTTCACTAGTTGTGGAACAGATTCTATCAAGGTACTCTATTTTAACAATAGAATGATGTACTCCAGATAACTTTGCATCCCAATTCTGAGCCTTACTCAAAATTCCATCATAAACCCATCATTCCATGAATTGTGTTGTACAAAGGGCCAGAAAACTCACTGTGCCAGTCACAGAGCCTGTTAAGATTTCCTGAAGTGACTTTTCCTTCAAGTATTGAGAAGTTTCAGAAGGAGGCTCACAGTTTTTTGTTTGCCACTGAATTTGTCCTTCAGCTAAACGTCTCTTGCAAAGAGGTTTCTTGCAGGACAGAGCTGCCCCGTGCCCCTCTTTGTCTTGCAGAAGGTCTAAGTCTCCCAAGGCCTAAATCTCTCAAGTGAAGAATTAACAACACACTGCAAGGAAGTATCACAACCCAGTTCCCATCCCTTTCCCCTCCAATACACATTAGCAAGGTATGAAACACGCAGCAAACACAAGCTGAAACACCAGGAAATGCAAAATGTGGGCAGCCCGTGCTAGTCTAAATACAAATTTAACTGCCCGGGCCCAAACTCTTAGAGAGGCTTTGTGCTGGGCTCTGCACAGGGGGCGGTCAATGCTCCGATAAATGGGCAGGCAGGCAGCGCTCCTTCCCTGTGTTTCCTTCCCTGTGTTTAGTGTGTGGCCTTGGGCTCCCTTTACTCAGCTATCCCACCCTGAATACAGAACCCGGAATGTCAGTGATTCATGGCCACTTAGCCACTTAAACAAACGAGGAGGTGCATATTGACATCTGGGAAAAAAAGCTCTCACAAGTGTCCCTCATCATTTTAGCCCAGGACTTTTAAAATGGGAAGCCTCTCTGAGAACTGAGTTGCTTCAAGAGATTTTCTCCTATTTTACGATGTTTCCCATCTTTTGTGTGGAAGAAGGACTTTTTCAAAACTGTTCATTTTTGGCTTCATTGGTAACTCTGGTATAAGGGATCTGTGCAATAGCATAATAGTTGTCAACAACCCTGTGGGTCCTAAATCCCACACAATTCTGCAATTTCAAAACTGCATGGACTCATTTTAGTGTTCTCCCGCCATCCCCCTTTACAGAGGGGCAAAACACAGAGCACGTAAGAATTCAATCAAACAAAGAGGTCTCATTTGCATCACAAGCCAGATTTTGTAGACATTTGTAAAGGTTTCTATATTGTTATTTTTCTACTTAAAATGCTTCTGGTTCTCTGTCTAACATGAGATGTTGCTTCAATGCTACCAATAAGCAAGAGAAGCATTTGCAGCATCTCTGCCGCATTATGAGCTTTTATACGCATGCAGATCCCTCCATCCAGTCACCTACAAACCCGATGCAACAACTGTCTGTCATTTTTCAGTCGATCAGAGGTTCACTACTTATTCAAAGCAATTTTCCAAAACTATTTTCTACTTTTATTCTTACTAGATGAATAAAGGTATGAATGCAGAAGGTAAACAATATGAATTTAACTTTAAAAAAATAACAGAAATAACATATACCTTTGGACTACAACCTAAAAACATAGATTTACTGATATTTGAGAGTCACTTGTAATTCTATTTCTCTTGTTAGCAAGGATAGAACAGAGAATCATGGGCCGCGAAGTTTGCTTTCTTTTCTGTTCCTATATATTATCTTTGCAGTTTAAACAACAGTGTAGCGTTTAAAAAACACAGCACAGTAGCTGTGGAATATGGTATTGCATCTGGACACCATCCATTTTCAAGAAATGCCATCTATATGACTGAATTTGGATCTAGTTTGGGGAGAAGCCGGGGTTTCCAACACTATCAATTTAAAATTTGGCTATTTTTCTCTTCCTTTGTTTATAAAATCCTGTAGATTTATGAGAAGAAAAAGCTGTTCTGAACATGATGTGTTTATAATCAACAAGATGGTCTACAGAGATTTGGACATTCAGACATTTGGATTGAATTTCAGCTGTGTCTCAGCACAATAATTGATTATCACAAAAATAATTCTACTTTCAGCTCAAGTCTATCAGACCAGACAATTCAAAATGCTTTTAAAAGCCAGGCTATTTTAACCACTTTGCAGAGTGCCAGTCTACCAGATGGAGAAAGAAAACCCTAACAAGAAAATAATGGGATTATTATGTTACTTTAGTCCATGGAAGTTTCTTCATAGATAAAAACATCTGTTGTGTCTATGTGCGTGCATATGTTTAACAAAAAAAAGATGGCATGTCTGTGTGCACATGTGTACATGTCTGTGTATGGTCTAACAGCTGAAGGCTTTTCATTTCAGAAAGCTCTTTCAGAAAAAACAAATTTTTTTTTCACTTTCATACAGATTTTGCTGATGTTCCTATGGAAAAAATATATGAAAGAGTGAAAGTAGTTCTGCTAACACATGAGAATTAATGAAGTCTAGTTTCTTAGTTTAGTCTGCTGGTTCCTTATGTCAGAGTCAAAGAAGGTCTGGCTAACATCTTCCCAGCTATTAGAGAACAAAAAGGGATCTCTCTCAAGCAAGAGTGAAAGAACAGCCAGTGGTACAACAGGGTCACACAGACAGGGAGACACACAGACGGACTCCTTCCCCTGCTCCATCTCCCCTGCCCTCCCTTTCTTTCCTCCATCTCCTCTGCCATTTCCCATTATGATTATACAAGTCCTGTTTCCATAGGAAACCATGCTAAACAGTCTGTCAAAACACAAATATCGAGACTTATCCTTCCCCTGTGGGAAGTGCGTCACTGTACAGCTAATGAACCGCTGAAAGGCAGCGGGGTGGTATTATTTTCAGTTCCACAGAAGAAAGAATAAACATCACAAGAACCTTTTTTTTCTTTTCTTCCCCCCACCAGCAACTCCGGAGTGAGAAAATGCATGAAAAGTAGTTCATTTAATGGTGAGAGACGTCATTATGATCAAGGGGAAATAAAGCTTTAGAGCTGCAATCCAGGGAGAAACACTTTCCCTTCCTCTTAGCAGTACAGCTGTCCTTGTGCTGGCAGGCAAGCCCTGCCGGGGCAGGGAGCTGGGCAGAGACCCGGGCACACACTTTCCTCTGCTCTGACCCTGGGGCAGTGCCCACAGCTACATTTTGGCCTCTCAGGACATTGCAGGGACCGGTCCCCTCAGGCAGCCTCGGTGCAGCCTTCCTGTTTGTGAGGTTAAGGGAGTTCAGCTCCATGAGCTTGTGGGATGTTGTGTCTTTTGCCTTCTGGGTGCCAAGCAGCCTGAATCCATTTTTTATTTTACAAGTACAAATGTAGGCTGCAAGTTCAGCTCCTAAGGCTGACACATTGTGAGAAAGGCCTCTTCTACCACAGGTCAAGTAAAGCAATTTGTTCTGTACTGGCTTAGTTTTCAGAATGTTATTTTAAGCAACAGATGCATTGCCAAGATTCCAAGCTCTCCTGATACAGAGGCAAAAAGACCTGAACCTGTGTCAATCAGGCACATGTATTGAATCTCGTACTTATCTGAAATATCACTCTTATGTAGCATCTTAAATCTTAGCCTCAGCCAAAATTTCAGATGGTAGTTTCCCCTTCATCAGGGTTCTTTCTATTTCTTTATCACAAAATGTGCTTAACTTCATACCCTTTTAAAGTCAGAGTCAGCATATTTCATGGGGTTTAAGTAGCTGCATGTAAGATTTGTAATTTTTGGAATAGCATAGGTATGTTAGTTCTCCCCAGACTGTTATGCAGTTTATTTCAATTGAGCTGGCATCTATTTTGGGTAGGATTGGAGATCAGTTGAATCTAATGCCAGCTCAAAAATGTAGCTGGTGAGGATTGCTTCACAAAGACTCAAAAATTATATAATGTGTACAGTATTAATCAACTCCTGAGCATCCCAATCCAGGATGAAGCAGGTGATTAAAAAAAAACCAAACCACTGGCAACACAAGAAACCAGGCACAACTCTGGTCCAAACTGCTTCTCCACAGAGAACTCTGAGCCGAAAGTCAGATTCTGTAGGCAGCACCTCAACAGAACTTCAGAACTGATTCCAGTTTAAAGAGATTTTACAGACTAGATCACAAAAATAATGATCTTCAGAGAGCAATGAACAGAATTAGATTCTAAACGTAATTTATTTTACTTGTGGTTGTTGGTGGGAATTTGTTGTTTGGCTTTTTAGGTTTTTGGTTCTTTCTTTTTTGTCTGTATTTGAGAGCTCACAGGTGCCAACATGGGGGAAAGAAATAGCACTATGGAAATCCTGGAAATGGCACAGCCATTATCAGTGTGACTCAGGGCAAATGCTGTCCTCAGGATCAGGCACAGATGCAAAGACTCCTACAGAGTAAATAATATTGAAATTATTTCCTTGAATTTCCATTTTTAGCTGCAAAATATAGCAATTTAATATCAGTGGACACCACTAATATTATTTTGCCTCTTATTTCTGGAAATCAGTGAAAGAGATGGGACACAGAACATACAACCCAATCTAAGTTCTGAAGTTCAAATAATCACAGGTTAATTAGTTGTATGTCTACAATCACTACAAAAAATTTAAAGAAAGAATTTCAACAATGTTTCTTCTGACCAGTATTACTCAGATTATACAGCTATTAAAAGTAAATTTTACATGAATCTTTTTATGTGTGCTCTCTGGGGAAATTTAAGAAAAACCACGATGAACAACAACCAGGGTAAAATGAAAATAATAATGCAGATGCAGATGGACCTGATTTTAGTTATGCTCTGTACATTTGAGAAGCATTAGAAACAATCAATAGGGTTCATATATCTAATAGATAAATTCAAATTTCCAGCACTTTCCTGCACACACTAAGGAAAATCTGTTATGGAATACAAAATGAAATAGGCAACAAAAGAGGACTTTTAAATTCCTAAATAATTCAGCATAAAAGTCATAAGAAAAATTTTAAAATGAGAATAAATTCATTTTAAGTACTGTTATTTCCAGTGTTTTGCCATTAGTATCCAAATTCTGAAAATAAGAAATAGCAGATGCTGGGAAGCAGGATCTAAAAATAGAATAGCATTTTATTGCAATAGGAGGCTGAAAAGGTAGAGATTAGTGCTGAAATAACAGAAACAATGTAAAGAATATTTTTACTTGATGTGATGTGCCAGGAACACTACAGAAGTTCAGAATAGGTGTCAGGAACTCAGTGGAAATGCACCTCTTAGATCTCCACTCACATCTGCCCTCTTGCTTTCGCAAACCAATTGGTCACATGGAAAATTCTTAAATACATATTCCGGTGTCCTGGTCATTTATCAAATAGACTTCCTAAGAATATGGATCCATATAGACTCTGATTTTGCAACACAGACAACAGCATCAGAAAGCTCTGCTGGTTTCAACTGGAATCACGTGAGTTTAAACATCCCCTTTGCAAAGAGTATCCAAAGGTATGGGAGGATGCTTTTAAGTAAGAGCTCTAAAATTCAGTATCAAACAACACATCCAAGTCTTAGACTGATTAGGAAGTGATGCTTGGATCTCTTTACATCAGTTCTTTCTTCACCTTCTGCCTCTCTTGTCCTTGTCCTGTACTCAACCATGATTTTCCTCAGCTAATGCTGCATGCTGAAGTGTGCAGAAAGGCAAAATGTGTTCCAATGGAATTCAATAAAAAAGCTGTTCCCCTGCATTAAGCCACCAGTATTAACCTTCTCTAATTCTTTTAATGCACTGTTCTTTGATTAAGGGGTTTTTTATTGTACTATAATATTAAGTGCTCCCCATCTGTTCAGGAGAGTAGTGCCATTCTTCAGTGGCATGAATAAACTGAGAAGGATTTGCTCTGGAGGTGTCTTTTGGGGGTTTGCTGCTGTTGGCTGATGCTTTCATCACAACCACTGTATAAATATAACCAATTGAATGTGGCAATTGGCAACAGATAGGAGTGGAACTGATGGAACCCTATGGATAATGTCTGAACGTGCTGGAATGAGACACATAGTCTGGTCTGTTGCCCAGAAAAATCCTTCCATTAGTGATATTGTGATAATTTCCATGATTATGAGGAGTTCATTTTGTTAAGGCAGTAAAAGCACACCCCCCGAGTTTTATTTATTGTCTGCTCTAATTTTGTTATTTCAGTTTAACACATTTATGTTCCAAGTGTAATAGTGTTTTGAATTCATGCCCAGCTTACATCATAAAAATTCATTTGCTAAGATGGCTTTCTTTTAGTACCTAGAGTCTTCTAAAAGGACAAATACAACTCTGGCATTTTATTTCTCTAATCATGTTACTAAAATATATATAAAAACCCGTTAGAGATTAATGTGATCTGGTTGTGCAGATATGATAAGAGTTCTTACCACCTAGAACCTTCATTAAAAAATCTAGATAATGAAGGAGAATAATGACAATTCTCCATAAATCTAGTTTGATACCTGAAACCACCACCAAAAAAAAAATCCACTACTAAGAAGCAACAAGAAAAAAACATTATTTTCACAGTACCTCAGGTATTAGTTTGAAAGAGAAAAACCTGTTCCATACAGAAATATTGGCATGTTATCCTAACCATTCCTTCAGAGCCAAATGATTTTTATCATTAAATGCACTTAATATATTCATAACACTTACATAAAACGTATGTCCATGGATTACAGGATCCAACAATTTAAAGCCTCAAACTCTTCCTCTAAAATAATCATATTGTATGCATCACCTTTCCTCAAGAGTGGAAGTGAAGTTGATAATGGCAGTGTCTCCTAGTCACTAAAGCAAACTGGTGAATGCCCCCCACCTCTGTATTCCTCCAGTCGGATTTTGTAACCTGGCTGTGAACTCCTTGTTCTGTTTGGGTTAGAATTCAATGTGAAGATGAACTGGTACACCAGAATCAGCTCTTCTCTTTAAAGCTGCAGCCCCTGGCTGCCCCGTGTGGTATCAGCGGCCTTTCTGGAGGCACAGACTGATGCCCCAGCCTCCACCCACGCCATGGACTAAATACCGCTCTTCTCCCTCTCAACTCGCAGCTCATTGTTTACAGAAACTGCCTGAGGCCCCTTCCCCTCCACACCAGCCAAAACCCAGCTGTTAATAGAAACTCCTCTTGACAGTCTGCAATGACCTTCTCCTTTCCAAGCTCTGATCCATTACTAGATTTCCACACCCTCTGACCCGTCAGTCACCCTTAACATTTTCCTCCCTTATTTATACTTCTTTTCATGCTTCTGCTGGCCTGACTTCTCTCGTCTCACCTTTTGCTTCTTATTCTGCCCATGACCTGGCTGTTCTTTTAACTCTTCCTGTGCAGAACCTGTCTCATTCCCCATCCAGTTTTCACTGAGGTGCCTCATTAGGCTCAACCTCTGACTGAGCACCTTTTCCCTCTTTACACCAATAGCACCTGTAATAACTTTGGACAAAGTTTTGCACAAGGATGTCAATTCTGACAATGCTGATTCGAGGAGTTCATTTTTGATGCTCTAAATGAATCATTAAAGTTGAAATTTGGACACCAAGCTGTTGGTTCAGAGCTGTTACTGCTTCAGAGCAGAGCAAACAACAAACTTAACACAAAAAAATGAGATTTTTCTCCCACAGATGATGTTATCAGTGACTCAAAGGAAGATCTTTTGAAATGTTAATAAGCTGTACAAGATTAAGGTGTCTTGAAGACACCAGTGGCCTCATGAATTCCTGCAGTAAACAATTATATAGTAAGGAAATGATACTATGAATAAAGACGCTGAGTGAAGTCCAGCCTCAAAGGGATCAGAGATGAGGTATAAAGGTACCCATTTAAAATGGAAGCTGAAACATTTAGCTTATCTAGCTAAATATATTATGGCTATCTTAGCATGATTTCTATAATAGCAGAACCATATTTAGCTAATGCCCCACAAATGGAACTAATTAATCTGTATTTAAAGTATTTTATTTGTTATTGATAATTTTCCATTTCCTGCAGATCAGACTAATGAGGCAAGTACTTAATTGTGAAATTGGTTTTTAAGCGTTTGCAAAAACTGGCATGGCTACTCAAACTTTATACTCAGTTGGAAGATCTAAACTGCTCTGTATTGATAATAATTCAGAGAGGTGATATGGTAGGTGAGGGGGGCAAGCAAGCCTTTAGCACACACTGCTGATAATACAGGCAGGTAAAAGTAAGTTCTATTTTTACAGTTCCATGGCTACAATCTATTGAAAGTCTGCCCAGACAAAAAGCTAAGTAAACTTTCAGAGAGAAATGGAGGACCAATATTTCCTTTTACCCTACTATTTACATTGCTGCTCTTCATCTCTTGAATCTGGTGGGATTTTTTTAATCACAGCATACATGCCATTGCTTACTTACTACACCAAACTCTACCCTGGAGTGTTAATATTACAAATAGAACAAAAAATACTAGCTGAGAGTAATTACCTTAGAGCATTTCTAGAAAGAAATGGATATAAAGGAGATAGAAAGTCTTCAGGACACTAGTTCTTTAATCACCAAAGTCTCAAGTTTATATCTGCACAGAACCTGCAGTTGAATCAGTTCTGCTGCACGGAGTGGCTCTAGGGAATGTCATGTTCTGCTCCCAAACTTTTGGGGCAAAAAATTATGATTAATGCATGTAGTTACATGAGTGAGGTGACTGAGTTACAAGGAGCAGGAAGCATGGGTAAAACCCCTTTCTGCCCATTTTTGATATTCCAGGCCAATATCTCCCTTCCCACTTTTGAAGGAAGGGAGATTCTTTTTCTTCCAAAACTGCTTTTTTCTGTCCATAAACACAGGGGAAGCAGGAAAGGCTCAGAGAAGGAATTTGAGCCATTCTACCTCCCTGTCAGCACACACCTGATGTTCAAAGCTGTCTCTAGCCCACAGCACCTGTTCACAGAGCGGTGTTTCTCATCTGGTTGTTAAAGCCTGTGTAAACCTAAGAAGAAGATTAACAATATGCCAAAAGATACATGAAGGCAAATTAATTAAACTTGACTAACCTTGCCTGCTAAAGCCTGGTTTGCACTGAAAATGTCTGGCTGGTATTGGTATGCATATTTGTAAATTACCTGCATGATTTTTCACCAATATAATCTTCCTTCCCACTGACTACTTTAGAGAACTCCAATTCTTTTTTAATTAAAATTCAGTAAAACCAAAGAGACCAATTTAAAGCTTGTCAGTACCATCCCTCCTTTCAGGCAGCACAGTTTTAGACAACACTGATACATCACGTGTTGTCAGACAGAAACCTCGAATCCAGGTAATCTGTTTAAAGATCACAAACATTTATTTAGAGGCCCTTATTTAACCACAGAGCACTGTTTCAGCAGCTACAAAGCGCTTGGTAAGTTCTAAGCTGGGGTAAAACACCTTTAAAGGAAACACAGCTTAATAAAATTAACAGTTTCACCAAATACTCTTATAGCAGAAATCAAACACAAACACCCATTTGGTGGGACACAATTATATATATGTTTGTTTGGTTTTGGCTTTTTTTTAAAAATAATTGAAAAGTCTAATTCATTGAAATCAGGACTGATCTTTCCCCAAAAATCAATGACTCCCATATTGCCTACTATGGAGGATCTGCAATTTCTTCTAAACTGCTTTCAGATACCAGTGCACATTCATCACTGAGTCTCTGCTGGTAAAAAACTTATCAAAATAAAGCCATTTTGAGGAAAAGCCAGTTCCCACTCATTCAATCATACATTTTGCTACACTTGCAGGAAGTTTTGCAAACCCTTATTGCTCATATTAAGAGCAAACATTTTGATTAATTTTGACTATGACTTGTACAGAGAAAAGTGCTGAAGAATCCTAACATGCTATTTTTGGAAAGTTTTCAATGTTTTATATTTTAAACATACCTCTGTAAAACTGTAATAAAAACCCTGCAAGATCACAGCTAACAGAAATTAAAGCTGGTATACCCAGATCTTAAATGTAGGGAGTTTGTTCATTTTATAAGAATTCTATCATTTCATTGCATTATTTTCTAATTCTCCAGCAAACCTTTCCTACAATGCTCATCCTAAGAAAGAAGTTTAATCTACTTGAATGCCTGACAATCTGCCAGAACTCTTCTGCTAAAGCTTTCATTCAGAATTATAGTGAAAAGAGAAGCTGAGTACAAGAATAGAACTGCGAATGCTTTGAGGCACTTTCCCAGTATTTCTGTGTTTATCCACATCTTCTATGAGACACAAATCAATGGTAAAAGTGCAGCTACCTGGTGCTATTGTCCAAATCAGCAGGCTCTAACTTTTGATATTACAGGCAAGAAATGTTTCTCACATCCTTTTCTGTTTTGTTGCTTAAAAAAAAAAAATTCAAGGAGTCATTAAAACTTGTCAGGCTGGCAAGGTATTACAAGAGGAGAGAGAAAACATGCTGTGCACAGCACAGTCCGTTTCTCACAGTCAGAAGTGAGGGTCAGTTGGAGGGAAAAGAACTGTAACCTCCAAGGAAAGTTTTAGGTGGAAGTAAGTTAGGCATTTTATCATTTTTACCCTTTTCTCTACATGCTTTGAGCTTTGGGGAAATGGAGGGGACGGGCAGAAGTGTTTGTAGATGCTGGTTCAGAGTCAATTTAATCAACTTCACAGTTCCTGAGACTTAAAGAACTTACAGGTACCAATTTCAGCTGGATTGATGGTATGAGCCCAAATTGATAAAAGACACGGCACTGGAACAAGCAGGTCACATCGTTTCACCCTCAATGAGATGCCAAATGTCAGCCCCATCACTGGAGGCCAGAAGAAATATATGACCACATAGCATACACAAAATTCACCTTTCCTGCTCTCCAGGAATTAGTTCAGTCCCACTGGCTGCCATCTCAGACACCACAGGCAGAGCTGACCTGCACAGCTCACGAGTTTCGCAGCCGCTGCTGATTTCAGCTGAGAGAGACCCCGCTGTCTTTCTGAGCCTCGCTGTGCCCTTCTCTCCTCTTTTCCTACTCCTCCAGCAGCTTCTATTATTCTCCCCAGGAGGTGGAGATTTCTTGCACCTTCCAAATCCAAACTCTCCTCGACTGCAGCCTGCCATTCACCCTTCTTAAGTAAAGGGAAAGAAAAGTAATCACTCTTTTCTCTCTCATCTTTCTGGCTTAAACCTTTCCTTAGGTCAAAGAGAGGTGGAAATTCTTTGTGTAAAGCAGCATTATCACCTTGATGAGTGATAGTTGTTTGGGCAGCTTATTTCACAGCTTATTTAACCATGGATAGATCTGAGTCATTCTCCTAACATAATACAACAACACGAGCCTGAAAAATGCCTGGAGCAACTGGAGCAATTACACAAACACTAATCAGGGAGTACAGCCCAGATCTTACCCAGCGGAGGT
Source organism: Dicrurus megarhynchus (assembly GCA_013399195.1). Lineage (NCBI taxonomy): Eukaryota > Metazoa > Chordata > Aves > Passeriformes > Dicruridae > Dicrurus > Dicrurus megarhynchus. Next base: position 39,193 of record VXAD01001550.1, read on the forward strand.
GTGGGGAGACCTGAGAAGCTCCCTGACCCAGAAAGCCATTCCAGGAGCCAGCTATTCCAGCTCCAGCTGGAGCATGTGGCAAACCACCTCACACTATGTATGGTTTGAAAACAGCAGCAGTAGACACATGGGGAAAATATGGGCTTTTTAATAACTCTGCTTTATAGACAGAAGAAATAATAATGCTAGTTTCTTCCAGCTGCTCACTAAGACAGCTGAGTTCATAAACAAAAAGTTCATAATCTAAGTGTAATAGATTTTGCTTCCTCAGGCAACACAGGGCTATGAAAGTGTTTAAAATGGACTTTTCTCTATGTAATCAATAAAGCTTTCACAAAGATTGGTTCTGTTCCAAAGACTTTTTTAGCTGCTTGCACAGGACTCCCAAACACCAAATAAGCCTTTTATCAATTTCTATTTTATAACTTTCTCCTGCTTCTTTATAATCCCTCCTCAAAGCACACAGAATGTAATGGGGAAAGATTAATTTAAATCATAATCTAAAAAAACAAACCAACTCATAATTTGTAACTCAAATTGTCACTATATGCAACTTCCGTCTTACTGACAGAAAAAGTATTTCTATTTTATAGTGTATTTCATGATATCTGCATTTGAAAACAAATGTCCAGGCTCAGAACCTCCTAACAGCCACTGGGTGTTTATTGACATTGCATGGACTTCCATCAAAAACTGGAGGTTTAAATGGCTAACATAACCAAAATCAGGGTATTTGCATTCTTATCAAAATAGATCAATTTACAAAGATTTCTTTTTTTTTTTTTTTTTTTTTTTTTTTTTTTTTTTTTAAAATTTTTTTTTTTANTTTTTTTTTGTCTTTATCATAAAATTTTATCTGTCACTGTAATCACGTGGCAGAATTTTGACTGGGCATGCCACACCTAAAATTATAAAACCGTAATCTGGGCCTTTGTGTACAGTAACTCTGTAATCAGTTCAGATGGAAATGTATTACACCTTCTCCCACAGCAGTGTTTACCCTCTCATCACTGACCACAGGCTCTGGCACATGTAATCCAGTGGCTGGGCATGTGCAATAAATAATTAGAAAATTTTTTGCACATATTTCAGAATAATTCACCTGACTTTCCATGACTTCTCCAGGCTTCTCTTGTGGTTGCAGAGGTCAAAACTCCACTGTGCTACATGTCTGTGTATAACAGAACCAAAATCAGCTGTCAAATCCCCCATCCTTGCCCATTTTCCCAGTCCACATGCACTTTCTGCCCTACTGAAATCAAGCTGAGTACACCGCTAGGCAGAGCTTTTGCTCTCAAGAATTCTCTTCCTCTGCTGAAATCGTGATCCTGAATTTCACCCAGAGAAAATGGCCCAGTGGAGAATTTAGGGGATGTCTTAACATTCATTCCACAATGCTGAAAACTGCAAAAGTACTTTTCATTACTCTTGCAATAAAAAGTAAGGGAAGCTGGATAGTGCTAGGACTACTTAATGTGTTAACGTAACATTTGGCTTCCCTCATATTCCAGCCATTTTCCCTAATAGAATTACAGCAACAGGAACCCTGAGTGTCCATTTTTATGCAGTATTCAGTCTCATTTCAGGAACTGAAAACTTGTCTGAATGTGAAGGAGAAATAAGTGCCTTGAGGCTCAATCCTGCAGGTGCTAAGTGCCCACAACTCTCATAGAAATCATTCACGTTCTGAGATTTTAACCTGCTGTCATTCTTCTCTTGACTTCTCTTGCAGAAGAAGATTGCACAGATGAGGCATAAGGGATGAGACCAGATTGTCTGCAGATGGAAGCCACGATGGGATAAATTAGGGAGGGAATTTGAAGTCTAGTAGTTGTTCTCCACTACTCCCATATGTGGCCACATTTAGCCCATACAAAAATATTCCTGGTGTGGAAATTACTGTGCCCACAGCAGAGCTAATGCAGAATTGCCACACAATGGGAACTGGGGCTGCTCAGCATGTTTTACAGTTTTACAGCTGGACCCATGTACTAATTCCATTTTATTCTAGAGAACATGTTTCTTTAATATGGTTAATCTCCACGTAAATATTAGGCTTTTTTTCATTAGTAGCAGTCAATAACTGGTTATCTCATATTTCTGATCTGATATTTTTAATATCCGAGCACTGTCTTATTACCTTCCCCTGCCAAGCACGTACCCTTGATCTACCACTTTGAGCTCAGAAAAGATTGATTTTTTTTGTTCTTTGATCTGTGGAGAAACTACTAAAATTGTATCTAATCTGCACTGAGAGGTAACAGGGACTTGAAGAGCTCTAGCATCTTTTTTCCCCTCTGGGAAGATGTGGTCAATGTGGTAACAGGAGAGAAAAGAAAATGGACTATGGCATCCGTAGAACTTATATATTAAGAAGGCAGAATATTTGGCAGTGAAAAAGTAAAGTGATCTAGAGCAGTAGTTTCAATTTATTTCAGCTGCTGATTTCCACATCCATTTCAACACTCAGGAGGTGGTATCTGTAGCTGTGACATCTTGGTAGCACATTTTTGCACTCTACCATAAAGTGCCTACTGTCCCTTCTGTTTCAAATGTCATCATTACTGTGTTCATCTCCCCTGAATTAACAGCAATAGCACTGAGCTTTACTGCAGTATGTCAGGATGATTAAAATGCAGCACTCATGGCTGTCTGTATTCACCGTGACGATCAAGTTACTTCAGATTCATTAAACGACAATGAAAAAATATCTTTGGATTGCTGGGCTGCCACAAAAAAGTCCTGTGATTCTGTGATATTCCCTGCATATTCCCTGTCACACAGAGTCATTTCGTCTTAGTCTTCCATTGCCTAATGCATTTTATATGTACTCTTTAAAAAATATATCTTTTTTTTTACAGTCTAAAAAATTGCAACGCTAGTGAATATTGAACCCAGAGCAAATACTTATGAGAAATGTCGGCCAAGGAACACTCCTACAAAGACAGACACAGTTATTAGAAGTTAAACCATAAACTGCTTGAGATTCACACGTAAGATGCTTACACTGAAAAAGGAAAAACGCTACACTTGATTATAATAACAATAACAGTATGTGTCAAACCAGCACAATAATCCTTCTGCTCTGCTCAGCAATGCTCAGGCTTCAGCAGCAGGACTGATTTGATTCAGTTTGAGACATGACATTTTAAAAAGACAAATTGAAAACCAAGCAGATGAGAACAACAAAGATGACAAAATGGCTTAGAAAATATGATTCAGAAGGGTTTATGCTTTGCATTCTTTCCACATGTATAAAGAAACTGGGGCTTGAGATATATCCCTCAAAGAAAGATGGAGTAAGAAAAAATGGTAGTTTCATTGAATGCTAAAATTGCTGTGTTTATCACTTTCTGTTTAATAATTTGGGCGAAGACAAGAAAAATGAATGGGCAGAAAAGTGAGGTTATCTTCCCATTTGTTATGGCACAACATCATATAAAGATGTCATAGCTGTGCAATGTGAAGAGGTGCATACTGAAGGTGCTCTGAATGCACGAGTATTTTCATGTGTATGTCCTGTGGGGGTAAGTGAGCACCTATTCACTATTTAATTACCTACCCTCACTCTAGAGCTAAACACAGGGCTGAATAAAAGGCCTTGTATCTCCTGAAAGGGCACCATTTCTTTTCTAGTCATTGCAAAATCTTCTGTAATGCTCAACATTATGATTAAAATGATACAGGAAATTAATTTCCTTAAAAAAAAAAAAAAAAAAAAAAAAGAAGAGAGAAGGAAGACAGAATACTCTTTTGTTCTCCTCCTTCCTTTCCCTACAAACATTTTGCAGAAGAAAAATAAAATAAAAAAAGAAAGGTATCCAATGCTATCAAAATTAGACCCTGAATGTTTCACCCTGTAGTCAAAAACTGGTGACAGCATAAACAGCCAAGGTCAGTCATGGTCTCTATGGTCCCAATCCCTGCAGGAAAACCAATTGCAGTGGGGAGGAATGATAACAGCAACAGTTTACTCAGAAGCTGTACTTCTGGAGAAGGTTTAGTGCCCAGGGCATTTTCAGAGACTTCAGCTACCAAAATCCATATGTTTCTAGTAAATGTCCGTAAAATGGGATTTTTCAGAGACTAGTGACTTGATAGGCAAATTTCATAGAGATGGAAAGAACTCATCCCAGGAAAAGATTGCTCCTCTGATCTCAAGCCTCTGCTACACCATACAGAGGATATGAGATCATTTGGATTAAATGCTTATGTGATTTTATTAGCATGGGTAATAAGAATTTTTCCTTAATTCAGTTTCAGAAAATGGCTATTTTAGGTGAAATAGCAGGGAAAAATTATCTAAAAGGAGACAGTGGTAGGGGAAGGAGGGAGGGTCACACGCATTTTGAAGATACAAAGGTACCTCAAAATAAGGTCTTACAGTAAAATGTGATGGGGGGTTGTGACAATAAGGAGCACTAACAAGTCCACCTTTCCTATCTACGGAATACCAATTACCGGATGTAAATATAACCACTCACAATCTTTTCAAACTTTAAGGCTGAAAGGAAATAGCCTAAACTGAGTGGAAATCTGACTGCAGATGAGAAAGCACTGACTGAAACGTAGCAATATTCACTCCTGGTTTATTGGGAGGGCTGCTTGGGGTTTTTTTAGAAATATACTTATGCAAAACTAATATATGCATTTTGAAATAAAATTTTTGATACTACACTGACATTTAAATTCCAATTTTCATATTACTTATAGGTGAACTTCCATGGAAAAGATGTTTTTGGGAAGAAAATTCTGACCTAATTCTGTAGTCACACACTGTCCCCTCCTCACCCAGGTCCCCCCACACTGACACTTGTGTGATGTTCCCTTATTTATCTTCGGCTACCAAAGGGGACAAGAACATTATGGGCTGCAAATGCTCAGAGTAACAACAGCAACAGATGTTTATTGCTTCGGAGGAGTCTACTCCCCCAGCACTAAATTAAGTGTTTTAAAATAAACAGATAATAAACCAGGAATAGCAGGCCATAGATCTGTCATACCTAAAACAATGTAACCACCTGGTAATTCCTGCATGTTTATTCAGGGCTGGCACTGTAAACAACCCGATGGTGAATGTTTGTATTCATGATATCCAAGAGCAGACAAGTAGCTCTAATGCATCACAGAGTTTAATGAATAAATGTCTGACTGCAGGGCCTGAAAATGAGTCTCAGAAGATGAAAAGCTTAATTTTTGAGTCACTACTCATAAAAGGTTAAATATATATAGTGAGATAAGCTAAACCAAGAAATTGACAATTACTTAGCAAAATATAAAATCTTTCAGTTGCTGCAAACTTCAGACTTGGACAATTCCTGCAATTATTTCACTGCTCTTTTTTGAGGACTGCTGCAAACTTTGCCGTGTTTAATGATTAGAAACCCACTTCTAATTTTGAGTGTTGATTTATACATCACTAGTTGAAACATATTTGTTTGTTCTTCTGCCTCTAGTATCCACACTTCTGATGCATTTTTAATACGTGTATATAATACTGTCTGTCTGTCTGCCGTGTCTAAGCCTGTCCAGCACTTCTCTACTACTGATCTTCCACTCCCTTCTAGGCCCTCTGTATCTCTCCAGCCTCATTCTTCCTTTGTGGGGGACTCAGACTGCATATGGCTTCCCAAGTGAGATCCCATCAATCTTTTCCAATAGTATGAATATTTTTCTGTTGAAATTACCTTGCTGGACAGGGTCTACAACCACATCTGCCTTTTCTTCACTGTTTTGGTGTGCACCTTCTGGTATTTATAGCTGGTCCTTCTCCATCTCTATCATTTCCTCCAGATCATGTATTCAGTTCTTGATATAAATTCTTGTTACCTGTCACCAAAAAAATACTGCCTCGTGTTATAAATCCCAGTATTTTACTTTTCAAGATAATTCAGTTCTCGCTGAATGATTCGCTAATTTGCTATTTGATAATGTCCCAGATTTTAGTCTCTTTTCATTCCACGTAGATTAAAATATACTTGTGTCTCAGTTTTGAGACAAATGTAAGAAATGACACTATGCAATGAGTAGTCTCCTCTAAAGAGTTTCAACAATTCCCCTCCGCCAACAGAAACTGAATACTAATAGAGGAGAGTGAAAAAAAAACCAAAAACCAAACCAAACCAAACCAAACCAAAAAAACCAAAAAAAACTAAACCCAACAGTTTATTAACAACAGAACGCCCACACGGCAAGGAAGAAAAGTGATCAACTGCTAAACACCGAACCGTCAGAACTCACCCCTCGCCCCACACGCACAGAGGAACAAAGACCCAAAAATGCCCGGAGAATGGGGCAAATGTTGAAGAAATCCGCCTTCCTGACTCGTGGTGCGAGATGGCGCGGGCTCTCTCTCTGAGGGAAGTGGAGCTTCCACGGAGGAGCTCCAGCAAGAGGCAAGGACCTGGTGGTGCTCTGGCGTCGAGCTCCTCTCCACGGCAGCCACGGCAGCCACGGCAGGCGGAGCAGCCGGGCTGGAGGCTCTCCTTGTGTTTTCTCCCCCGGGCTCGTCTCCGCGAGGCTCGGGGCTGGAGCGGGGCCGCCCCGCTCCCGCCGGTGCCGCTGCTCCAGTCTCAGTTCACCGCAAGGCAGCTGCAACATTGCCACTGCAGCTCCTCCCATCCAGGTAAGGGGAAAGCTTTTTGCTCGGCTCAACAAAACCAAGCTGGCCAAGCAAAAGCGAACCGCACAGCCCCTGGGTGAGGCTTCGAAAATGCCCGCCAGAGCCCAAAGCCCGCCCGGGCCCGGCCCCCCCCCCCACACGGCCCGGCCATTAAAGGTCCAGCGACCGTTTCGGGGCACAAAGCTGAGGATCATGGAGTAGGGCGTCATCATAAGTCACTCCAAGACACCTCGAAAACATGTTTTAATAATCTTTGTAAAGTCCAACTTTGTTTTACTTTTGTCAAATCTGGTTTTAGCCCGGTATTTCTTGATCTGCAAAATATGACTGTTTTCTCCATCAATCCATTCATTCTAGTCTTTGGGAGTTCTAATTCAATCCTACACTTTTCTGGAAATGATCTTCTCATTATTTTTAGAGTTCTTTGAACACTTTCCCTCCCCTTTCCCACACTTTTTATATACATTTGTGATAGATTTTCCTCTTTTGACTCAAAGAAATTCCAGTCTTTCCCCGTTTATATCCACGCAATTGACTTCACAGTAAGAGCTCCTGTGAACCAAAATATGTCCTGTTAAAAGTGACAACTTCAGTCACAGATACGTTTTTGCCTATAGTTCTTCTCACTTAAAATGAACCAACTCATACTTAATCTGGATTCTATATACTTTTCTCACTCCTGTTTTCCTTCCCCATACTATGCAACACTTTCAAGACATGTTGTGGATGTTATTCCACCATGTTGCTTTTTTCACTAGTATAATACTATATATTTTCATGAATTTACCAAGTGCCTCCATTTTGCTCCTTGAATTAAAAAGTGGCCTCTTGTTCCTGGTGCCACTGCTGCAACTATTTATCCAACTACCATTCTCACCATTAACAGGTCATTCTGTTTCCATGTTGCTCTTTCTCCCATTTAGTAAGATTTCATTAATAACAGCTTTTCCCAGTTACCAGCCTTTATCTCCAAATGTGGCACATACCCCTGAGCCGCCGTGGAAGGACAGGACATTTCTCAAAGCTGACATCGAGTCACACAAACAGGGACGTGGGGCCATGCTGGAGCACAGGGCTTGAGGCTCAGCAATACATCGATTAGGCCAAAGTCACAGTTCAAAGTGGCATTTACAAATAAACCAACAAACTTCAGGCTATTTTATGTAGAAAAATCCTGGTTTAGTTTACAGCTGAAAAATAGTTTTTATCTGTGAAAGAAAAAGAGATTTGTTTTTCACTGGAATTTAGAAAGCCAATGAGAAGAGCAGAGAAAAACATATCAGCAACAAAACAAAATTATACTACAATAAGAGAATTTTAATGGCCTTTCCTGTGAACACATTGAGCTCTCTGCACAATTTTTCTGTTATCAGAGAAACAACACTGTTAGCTTCCTTTACCACTAAATGCAACTTAGACTGATTCCTTTCTTAGCAATGTTGATAATAGAGTCTGGTCTGAGTACTCAGTAAAACCTAACTTTTCCCCCTTAAAGAACACAAATATGGTTTTTTGTTTTTTTTTAAATTGGTACAAGACAATCCAGATAAAATATCAACTATTTTTACACAAATGCTTAACCCAAGCAAAGGAAATTTGTGCCAGTGCTAGATACTCTATTTTCATATACACAGTGGCTGAAGAGAATCAAATTAAATTAGAACAACAACAGCTGGAAAATATCCAAAGATTTGCTTTCCTTCTTGATGTACCCATGGCTTGAACTGTATGTACTGGTATTTTTTTCTGTTACTATTTCTTTCTCTTCTCATCATTACTCGGCTTCTTATTCATTCCTGTGTGCTGTCTCTTACCAGCTGCCTGCTATAATGGTCATCTTTGCAGTATCCATCTCTGCTGTTTCCATTTTCAGATACTGCAACAAAATAGGCAGCAAAATACACAAAACTGAGCAAAGAAGCAAACAGGAACGAGAGACATGCTAGAACCTCAGACTCCTGAAAGAACAGGCGTGATTTGACAGAAATCTGTTTTCTTTGACTCATAGAAAGCTACAAAAATTTGGTCACTTCTCTTTTCATCGTCCTTTGGCAGAGATAGGACTTTATTTAACAACACAACCTCCCCATTTCTGGACTTGGCATATCACCAGCCCCACTCTACACTCCAGTCTGACTCAGGTTCTGTTCTTTGCTCATTTCCCATCTCCTGTTCCCCTTAATGTCAGTAAAAGTCTCTTTACATAGACACATATCCATGTCCTACATACATGGGAGAAACTGTTCCTTTCTTCCGATGCGCTTCTTGAGATAAAGAAACCGGAACTGCACACGTTGTTCTAGATGTGGACGTCTATTTTAATAATCACTATTCCTCTCTAATAACCTTTAGTGATTGATTTGCATTTTTACCTTTAATCGATGAAGGCGATCAAAGGAAACTAAAACTAAAATCAAATTGCAGTAAAGGCATTCTTAATGGAACATTTAAGAGAAATGGAAAGCAGTCATTTCAAAATTGTATTCCTTAATCAAAATTCAAGACTCCAGAGCTGTCAGCAGCCACAAATGTTTTTGAAATGGATGACAAGATGGTATACTATCAACAGATACTCTCCTATTTGCAAAAACAAGCGTGATTTATTTCAGAGTGGCACAGCCAGCAGACTGAGGAAAGTTATTATATACTCAAGGCAAAATAAGCCAAGTGTGCTTTACTTGCTTGTTTTCAATTTGGCACATTTTAAATTCTTTTGACAACAGAAGACAGGCTGAGAGTAGAACTCAATTTGTGAAGCTGATTGTGGCATTATTTACTAGCAAAGAAATAACGTTGGCTGATTATCTATATAGTATCCCATAAATTTTTCAGCCTAATTGGGATGCTGAAAGAGGGCAGAGCTTCTTTGGTTTAGCTTTAAAATCTTCACTATCCCACAGATAATGACTGATGCTGTTTCCATGGAGAATAGTCCAGAACTTTCCTCACTGCTAGCTCTGATTTCCTGTATAATGTTAAGATTTTAAGGCAGCAGTGCAATTTTAGGGATTTAAACTGAATATTGCTTCATAGATTAAGTAAGAAAATAGTGTGACTTTCTGTTATTCAAATGAATGTGAATAGGTAATATCTTCATATATATCCAGGTAAATTTTCTGGGAGATTAAAATAATTTGACTGCAAAAACCTTTAAAATTAACCTACACTTACTTCTGCACTAATGAAAGAACTTCCTCTCCAGGGAAAGAGATTTTCATTAAATTCTTATCTCATATAAATGAAGAAACACATTTTCCAATACAGAATGAGAGCTTCAGTGCCAAGAAATCTTGCTCAATTTGACTACAAGGAATATTTTCTAAAGATGTACCCTTGATTCTTTCTACAACTATCCAGATTTTTCACTGACTCAAGTGATATCTTTTTTGCCACTTTGAGAATTGACAATGTTGTATGTGTCAGAAGATTCTAAATGCTTATTTTCTTATGACAACTTACCTCTGAGATAAGAAATATCTGCAACTGAGGAGCTTTGCCTGCTGCTTATCTCATTGTGTATGAAACCCCAGTTAAAAACTGTAACTTCATTCCAGGCAGCGGAAACTTTTCATCTCTTTTAACAGGGCCAAGATTCAACCCACACACTCTCCCTTCACAGACATTCTGTAAAGTCCTCCAAATAAACCTAATTACATTCTACACATGGAATATGCCAGGACAGAATAGTTAAGAATTAGAAGAGCCACTTTCATACTTAAAAAGCACAACTAATTGGTACAAAACCTTGCTGATGTCATGTCCCTGATGGAAAAGAACAATTAATGCTCTGTCCTAAAATTGGTTGTGGGACTTATTAACCACCACAGAAGTCAATTTGATTTAGGTGGATGCACTTAGCTACAAATATTTTCCCTAATACTGTCCCCAGTATGGAACTTCATTGTAGCAAAGAGAGGGAATTTATGGGTAAGTTTTAGAAAAGAAAGATTTAAAATTTGACGCACAAGGTGTGGGCATATACAGAAGAAAAGTAATGTTGACGCTAATGCTTTAAAAAACCCCAAACAACAGTAGATAATATAAAAAAATGCACTAAACTTTCTCAGAACAGAGGTGGGTCAGTTTAAGGCAGCACAAACACCGTGTGCCGGGGCAGGAAGGGGAATCATAGGTGGAACTGGTTTTGTTGGAGCTTGGCAGCTTAGACAGAAGTGGGAAAATGGCCCATTTTTTCTGGAGTTCACTGACTGCAAACTGTGCGCTTGATAACACTGCCTATTTTTCTTGCTTTATGCACATTGATTTCCAATCCACACAGCTTGGGATGTTCTCATTTGTCTTCCAAGGGAAAAATCTATCAGAAACCTTGTTGTCCTCTCCTTTGAGGAAAAGGAAGAAGGAAGAAAGATCAGCCACTGCCTTTTTTTTTTTAGTTCTTTCCCCCTGCAAGTTGTGCAAGAGCGAATTAGAGAAACTCACGTTCATTTATGGAAAGGAAGATGTGACATGTTTGAAGTTGGCTGGTGGTGGTTGGTTATGGTTTTGGTTTGTTTTTTAATTGAGAGAAATGTGGAGTTCATTGCAGAGTTCACTGATTGCAGTGGAAAATGTGACAATGGAAGAATGACAGAAAAATTTTTTAAAAAAGAAGGAAATGTGGCAGGAGCAAAAAAGGCACAAAAAGCATCCAAATTATTGCAGCAGAGCTCTTAAAGACGTGTTTAAAGAGTCTTTAAATATATTTTAAAGGCAAAAACACAGAAAGCTGTCTTAAAGCATGACGAAGTTTTTCACAGCCATTTAAACTGTAATCTGATAGTGAAGGCAACAGTGAATAAATAGGATTCCTAAAGATAAGAATCATGGCTCAGCTGAAACCGTTGGGGATATCACTGAGATCAGGGTTCAGAGCAGCAATTTATAAAATACTAAAATATATTAGTTTGTTACATACTGCACAGTGTTGTTTTATTCTTTTCTTTGATACTTGAATTAAAATCTTCTATCAAATACTTTACCAGATGAAGCCATGAGGGCTAAAATATTCAACAGGAAAGACAAGGAAGGGAAGAAGGTTTAGACTAAGCAGCTAATGCTAGAACCAAGTTATTTGGGTCTGAATCATCTGGCCCACAGTTCTTTCAATATAATTTTGACAGAGAGTTTTAAGAAAATTCTAATTACTCTGAAACTCTTCAGTAAAGTGTCTTCATTTAAATATAGCAAATATATTTTTGCTACCAGCCTACAGAACACAGTGATTAATTCTTTCAAGCTTTCTGTGAGCACCATCTGGCCATCATGATTGTTGCTATTTTACTTATCAACATGTTTTAACAAATTTTCTTTTGACAATTTAGTCTTTGACAGTGTCTTTTTGACTGAGAACATGGGGTACTTGGTATTCTCACCACATTTGTGTTACCCACAGTGGGTGCTGGAACCTGTCAAGCGAGAGGGAGACTGCATGAGCAAATTTTGTGTGGGGAAACAATTTCAGATGGTGCTTTCTTCGAAGGAAGGGAGATTCTTCCAATTCAGAAGGGGAGTGCTCTTTCTATAGGTGTTGGGGTACCCCTGAATGATTCTGAGAAGGTATTTCCTCCTCACTGAATAAATCTTGCATTGAATGCAAAACCAAAAAAGCTTTGAAACAGATGGGAACACCCATGTCACAGTAGTCATTTATGCTTAGGAGATCCCCAAGTTGGAGAAATAATAAGAGGACTCTGGGAAATTAATTTTTAGGAAGAAAGGTGACCCATCTGAAATACAAGTAGGTGTGGAAGGGGAACTTAAGATAATGTGAAATTGCAGAGGAATGCCCCGTTAAAACCAGTAAACTTGTTGTTGATGATAGATATGATCTCTACTTGGAACTAATATTTACCAGCAAGAGTCTGTGTCTATTACAGATAATGTTTAAATTACATATGTCAGGGAAAAATTCCATACTACAAGTTATCACCTACTGTTACTGAGCCACTTGCCATCAACAGGGAGAATTAGAAAAACACGTGAAAAACAGTCTGGAAAACACAGAACAAGGGCTGGGTTTAAACCTCTCAGGCAATTTACTTTTTCAGCATCAGGAGGCTTTGGAGCACAATTTCACATTTTTTCTGAAGCATTGTCTTAAAGGTGCTGTGAAATAAAAGCTGCTGTTTTAAACCTGTTTGATGATTTCATTAATCTCTTCCTGTTTTTATGATCAGCTCAGCAGCAGAACAATTCCCCCATTATCTATAATCCCACACTCTTAAAGGAGCATGAGCCTCTTGTGGAGGATAGATCATAAAGACACATTGACAAAAAGCAGAGTTTGGATTTCCTTTTTATTTTAAATTTTCCTGAGCTTTGTGTCGAAACTGAATTCTCTCAGGCTCCAAGTGAACCAAGTCTAAATGGTTCAAACCAGAAAAAAATTAACACATGGCTATGATTTAACCTAACAACACAATGAGAATGCCAGTGTGCTCAATCAAATGCATAGGGACCTCAGTGCTCCAGAGCATTTATATGATCTTTTTGAAGAGAATATTGCTTTACAAGAAAACTGGAAAAATGATAGCTTTTTAAAGTTCCGATTGAAAAAAAAAATTACATTTCAGCTAGATTAAATCAACAGGTGTAGATCTGCTGGAAAAAGAAGATGAAACTGATTAAGAAAATTAATCAATGTTTACACATATTTGTTGCTTTCATATATTCACCCATCATGAAGCTGATTAAGCGTAAGTTGATTCTGTGTTTCAGATACGGCCTCAAGATGATAAAAAATCTCTACTGTCCTTCTGTTATTCTCAGAGCTCTGCTCAGAGGAATGAATCCATGTGACATCCAGCCAGAATAGCCAAACACAGTAGCCCCAGGTGTTTGGTAAGTCACTTTTACTGCCCACAACCCAGAGGAAGAAATATATTCCCTTCAGACTGGGAGCATTTGACATAAAAACTTCCTAACTTACCTGCCTGCACACGATTTCTAGAAAACTAAGAGAATAACTTGTAATATTAAACTACTGATTCTGATAGCACGTTCCTTGCACCAAATACATGTTTGAAGAGAGCCTTCTTAAGAACATATTTTTAAAAGATAAAAGACTAAGGATTTCGAAGATACATACACCAGATATTGAAATATCACATATATTCAAAGGCCAATAAAACAAAGTGTTTAAAAAGCCTAATGTAATCCCGTAATTTTAATGCACAAGCACCTTCTTTGGGCTGTACTGGAATGTGGTTTTAATGAATACCTGGAATAAGCAGTTGTCTTGTACTTTCAGGGCTCAGAATTTTAACTACTGAACTTTTCTTTGTTTTGGAAGTCTGAAATCACAGGCATCTCCCACTTATAGCTGCCTGAGGATTAAGATAAAAATTGACTTCAATCATTTGCATGCTGATTTTTTTCCCAAAAACATATTAGGAACTCAAAGTAGAACTGTGTTGATGATACAAATTATCCAGGATTCCAGTCCTGAGCAAAAGCACCTCCTGTGGCTCACGTAAAGGAATTTAGAAGATAATTGCTATCCTATTTCTCACTGTACATTGAACTTTCAACTGCTTGAACATAATCAGCCTGATTATGCTTGAGCATTCAGTTGGGTAGACAATTAACTGCTTAAAAACAATCTGACCCAAATATTGCACACTGGTATAGCCACAGATTGCAAACACTATCAAATAGTGCAATTTTCCATCAATTTAATTTCTCTTCTGCAAAAAACCACCATAGGCTGCTTAAAATTATTTCAACTAGACAGAACAAAAAGCACAAACAACAGCAAAATAAAACCCTCCAACTGTTTGAAACACTCAGAAGGTTTCAGCAGTCTATGGTGAAGAGAGAAAGGGCTGAGGAATATTCAGTTGAATGGATGCCCTTAGAACACAGGGAAGTGTAGACATACATTTCAGGTACTTGATGCGAGACTTCAAAACTTCACTGCTCAGAGGCATTTCTGTGAAGATCCAGGTTTGCCTGCAGTTAACCCAGCCTGAAATACTGTAGAATGTCATCTACAACAGTTTTTCTTTCTTGCTTCTCTGCTGAAGTCATAATTTAAGGAACGTACAATGATCCTGTATCGTGAGCCTTGTGTTAGGAACAAGGAGGAAGACCTAGTAAATGTATTACAAATCTTAAGGAAGGATGTGTCTCTTCATATATCCAGTTTTCCTTCCTTTATGCTATCCTTTAGCAATGAGTTACGATGAAAAAGCAGTTAAATATTCAATTTTATATGAGGAATAAAGTCTTAGAGAGATTAACAGATTTATCTGTTAGTAGCACAGTAAACATTTTAGTAACATCACTGCAATAATTCAGATCTTTTTGACTGCTTCCTTTTAACTTCATTTAACCTTTCTGAACACCCACTTATCCTCTCTATTCCTAGTTGAATATACAATGAAGTCTGTAGGCTTCCTGTTTTTGAGTAGGGTTCATATTATTTCCATAATTTTTAAGTGGAAAGGTAACATTTCAACAAAGTAACAATTACAACACATTTGCGGAATATCTTGCTTTGGGTTTTGGGCTTTGTTTCTTTGTATGGCTTTTTGGGGGGAGGAGTGTTTGTTTCTAAAAGGCAACCTTTTCTAATGGATGCTTTGACTTCCATAACACTTACAGGGAAAAAAAAAACAAAAACATGTCTAGAGATAAGGCTGGCATCCTGCTGCACAAGACTTATAAATTTCTTGCGGCCTTGTTTTCTAGCTATTCAGCCATGTTGTAGTTGGAATGCCTCCTGATCATTTAGAGCATCTAGACAGAAAAACATACAAAGCCAGATGCCTAGGATGACAGGAATTTTACAGGCAACCAGCTGGGAAATTGTTTTGAAAGTCAGGTGGGAAAAAAGTGAAATTTCTCCACCTGCTAAGGCATAAGGGATACAGTGATAAGATTGATAACTGGCCTCCCTAGATTATAACTTCTCTGGGTCAGTCTAAGACAAGATCTCTTTCCCTCTATGCCAAATGTCCTTTTCCTGGAGTTAGGAATGAGAATGTTTTTTGCTTTGTGTCTGATACCTTTGGTACCAAATGAAGAGTACTTTTCAGCATAAAGCTGTCAGCAACTAATGGGTAATTGAAGATGCTGCATTAATTGAAGCAGATCATCCCAGTTCCCTTCACAAGTCAGACTAGCAATCTGAGAAGCTTTGTCTTAAAATTCACAGAAAATCAATTAAGAGATACCTAAAGCAGACTGGAGTTCCCACAGGGCCTCTTTGCATTACCTCAAAAGGTATGTCATTCAAAACGAACATCAAGGGATAGAAGATGTCAGTCCCAGTTCTGTTTGCCGGGGAAAAGTTCATTAAAGAAATTAAAGACTCACACTAAGGAGTGAAGGACCAAGGTAATGGGATTTTGTTAGCCAGTTGGTTCAATATTGAATCATATAAATAACTGGATTTCTAGTAATTTTGGCTAATTGGAGGCTAAATCAGAGATAAAAATACAAAATGAACACAATGAAAACTTTATCTTAATAGTAACTAATTTTACTCTGCGTGGATAAACTTCTTAAAATAAACCTCTTCATCTGTTGCAAAAGCAAGGCACCAGTTGCAAGAATAGACTTTGTTAATTTTCATAAATAAATCACTTTTAAAGGAGCAAGTGAGACGGATAAACTGTAACTGGAACAAGATTTAGCCACCTCATAGTCAGAGGCAATGTTGTGCTAAAGCAGCGGTGAAAAAGCAGATGCTGACTTTGGTACTTACCAGGCATGGAAAGAAGTCACTTTGTCTTGCTGTCCACAGGACTTTGATGAAGAGAACATCTCTTGTTCTCTTGAGACAAGGTTGGTTTGGTCCACATAAGAAATTGTGGTGGGAGCTATGAAAGATTTTCCTGTCCGTATTTTGGGGTGGAAAGAATGAGCCATTCTTCTGTCCTTCTGGAACCTCTTTGAGAGGGCTAAGTTGTGCTGCTGGCTCCAGGAAAATCAAAAACCACCAGCAATTTGCTAGGGCTTATAATCTATCTGAGGAATATGGAAACAATGAATTAATCGGAAAGAATGCTGCTGTTTTAAAGGACTTGTTGAGATATCATGAAATTGTGCCAAAGCAAATGTCCTTGTGCATGAGAGACACTAAACATTTCCCTTCTCAGTAAGAAATTAAATTCCCTCACAGAAAAAGTAGTTCATCATTAGATTTCATGAAAGCACCCAGGAAAAGCAAGTGTTCTGAAAACCTTAACAACTCTGCTAATGATTTTTTTGAGATAGATGTGCTCTCATCCCAAATTGACATCACCATAACAACGGGCTGTAAGAGCCACAAGCATATATGGAGAGTTTAGTACTGAACTGGCCATTCATGCATGCCCCAGCACAGCAACATGAAGGCGCAGTAATTGCATGGCCACATTAGATGGCTGAGTGTTCTTTCACAGTTTTGAGGAAAAAGAAATTAGTAAGCATTACAAACACAGGTACCAATTAGTATAATCAGGCATATTGTCCCACAGGCTCAATTTAATCTTTTTCCTAGCAGTGCAGCAATAACTGTTCTTCCTAACATAATTATGTTACGTTCAGTAGAGCATTTCCATCTACATTTGCTACCTTAGGTATATGCCAGCACTAGCATTCAGCCTAAGATAAGAGTGCAAAGTGGATTTTAAAAATTGCCAAGACATTTTAATGAAGTAAATTAAATAAGACCATCTTTTCTATCTCAGTGATTCCATCTGACAAGAAAGCAAAGGGCAGCAGCAGAAACCAGGTGAGTTGGTGCAGTCAGGCATAAGGATCAAAATGAAGTGTGGTGGTTACATACCCAACAGTATGGGAAAAGCAGGCAGGACAGAGGAATCATCTCTGAAATTAAGATGGAAGTTTAGCTTCTTCCTTTGCTGTTAAGATTTATTAGTGGGTTGTCTAACAGGTTTTCAGACTATTTTATTTTATTTTACTTTATTTTATTTTACAAACCTTACTTAGAACCATATTAATCAGCTGAGTCTCTGCTGCCATCAAAATTGAGGGAAATAACACTTTTTTAGCACTGCTTAGAAATAGAGGAGATAAAACTAACATATGCAGTCCCAACGAGCAAAGGAATCTATCCACCTTCAATAAGTCACAAAGACCAGAATCTCTTTAGAGCACGTCATTTACTTTCAGCCTTGCACAGTGAGCCCTCAGCTCATCATGGATCAAAACATGCCTCACTAAATTACAAGAAAAATGGCTGCATTCTGTTTAGTTGCAATCCTGTTAGTCATAACAAATCTTGTGTGCATCAGCTGAGCTCCAGGAAAGTCATATGCAACAGCAACACCCTTTTCAGAGGCTATTCCAGTACCTTATCTAATAATTGCTCTGTGACTGTAGAAGACTTTTCCCCCCTCACGCCTCTAGCAACAAATCTACTAATCTTCCAAATCCTTATTAAATTCCAGATCCCTCTGCCTCTTAACACTCCTGCTTAAAACCGTAGGGCTGCCCACAGGACAAAAGTGCAGTCTCAGAAACTGCTTGTCCTCACAGAAACCCCTTCCACATCTTAGACTGGTGCTCTTGAGCTGCAAAACTCATCAGGAGCGCCATTATACTTAGAATTAGGGAAACAATTCCTTCTGCTGTGTTAGGTTTGAAACAGTTCAAGGTATAGGAATTATTTATTATTCATCCTTCTGCAATGTCCCTGTCCTTCAGAGCTCCAGCCCTACTGTGCAAAGCATTTCATGGAGCCAAACAGAAATGTCCCAAAGTAAGAGTCTATGAGGAATTCCTTCACGCCTTGAGAAAATTAAGGAGCATTCACTGTTGGGCTGTAGGGTACAAATTCAGTTCAGATGAAAAATTTTCCAGGATGATCTCCCTCCTCTTTATGTTCTAACACAACTACGAACAAGCAAAATGAGAGATTTTATAAGGAAAAAGGGATGTTTAAAAGCCAATCTCTAAACGAAGCCTGGGATGCTTGCTCAGCAGTTAAACACAGAAATGAAGGCACTCTTCACTACCTAGTTCATGTTAAGAGATTTCTAAACTCTACAAAATTAAGAAATAAAACAGAGAGCAATATAACCATATTTTAATTAATTTAAAGGTATATAAGAACACATGAAATTATAGGATTTTTTCCTTGTTTAGTGCCTGAGTAGGATTAGCAATTGGAAGAAAACCCACTGAAACTATAAAGGCATTTTGCTTCAGGATAGAAACAAAAGGTAATTATTTAAAAACTAGAAAAAAAATCCAATCAGAATCATAAAACATTATGGGCCATGTACTGTTTTTATCACCAAGATCTCCCCATATAAAAGGCATGGAGAAAACCATAATTCAGAAGTGGGAAAAAAAGAGCGACTGTAAAAGTGAAATGGAGTTCTGACAAATGATACTGTATAGGATATGGGTTCACAGACCAACAAAATACCCCAGCACTAGCAAACTAGAGTAGGGTAAATTCCAGCTGAAGCACAGGTGTTTCTGTATATTCATCTTGTAAACTGGCACACTTACTTGCCAAGGCTGCTGAACTTCTTCTTTTACATCTTAAACCCCAAAATCTCCCAGTCCTTTCACAGGAATCACTTAATCAAGTGAAGACAAACCAAAAAATGTTATTTTCACAGTTTACAATAACATCAAGTTACGTGTCTAAGATACTCCATTTTAAAATATAAATAGCAAGCCAGCAAGTGTATAAAACTGGTATTTGAAGAAGTGATAAAAAGACAGAAAACTGAAGCCTAAGGTGAACAGAAAACCCCATGATTAATATAACACAAATGCAGATGGTCAAGAACATATCTAATTTTCCCAGTTTTGGGATTTAACAAGCTTGCATTATTAAAGCAAAAATGATTTCTAACAAAAATTACATTTTCCAGAGTTATATACCACTCCTGGTGGCCACTCATGATTTCTGCATATTATTTCAGAAGTTAAGTTGGCACTAACCTGTCTTTCTGGGTACAAGCAGAGAAGACATACCTCTTCTTATTTTTTAAGTACAAGTTCCTAATAATATGCAGTTCTGTAACTTAATTAGAAACCTTTCATCTTTCAATATTTTAAATAAAAGCTAGAAAATAACCTGTTTTGACACAAACTATCCTTCGTAGCAACATTTCACAGCACACAATCTGAAAAGGTCAACCTGCCAGGCAATAATACATAAAATAAAAATTAAAGTGAGGGCAAGGAAAAACATCTTTAGGTGAAATAATCTTCTGCAAAACCAAAGTGATATTAAGATTCATCCTGTGAACAACACATTCCTCAGCTATGAGAGAAAACATAATTCTTAAAAATCTGTTCACTACATTAAAGATAGAAAATCAACTACAAATCAGGTGTTAGCTAGTTCAGTACTCAGACATCATCATTATTACCACAGTATTAGCATAACAATCAAATAAATGCATTCCAGATAAGCATTTTAATTCATTTTCTAGTGTTAGCCATGCTATGTTTTGATTCTATCAATACATCCTGCTGCAAAAAGGTTAAATTGTGTTTTGAACATCATGTAAAATAAGCTCTTTGACTCATGGCTCACCACAGACCTCTGAACAGGAGGCAAATATCTATACCAGTTTGCCTTTCAGAACTTGTAATACATCTATTACATTTCTGTGGGCAGCTTCAGAAAATGGGGGGAAAGCCATTCCAAAGAAGAGTACCAAGGAAATCATACAGCACTATGGACTTTTTCCAGGCATGAAATTCTTAATGGATTATGTGAAATAACACAGAAGCAATTCCTGTCCACAGAAAAGATTTAAAATGTTTTTGCTTCGAGGACAATCACTGTATGTTTAAAACTTCTGGTGCTGAAAACTGCATTAGGTCCTCAACATTGAGTAATCAATGTCCCCACAATCTAAGCTGTGAAATTACTACCTCCCCAGGGAGAAAATTTTCAGGATTTCCAACTCATCTAAAAACCTGAGTAATAGTAAACCAGCAAAATTTTCCTGAGATGATGTTTTGTTCTATTACCCTTCAAATACTTATGAAAACAGACTTGCATTCCCTTAGGACAGCTGTTAATGAAAATCTGGGGTAAAACCTATAAGAAATGGCAGTGTGCACAAATGTTCCTTTCCACAGCAGGCACAATCAAATGCTCCTTGGAATGGCCTAAAAGCTGAGCAGCACTCATTGGCACAGCCTCTTCTCCAGCCTACAGGTGAGCGACCAACAAGGCAGGGCCAGTCTTCTCAGACATGGGCAAGGACAAGAGAGAGCAGATGCCAACAAGGGTCTGTAGCTGCACCAAGGGAGGTTTGGGTGGGACATTTTTGTCTTTTGCCCAGAAAGGGGCATGACACAGTGGAACTGGCTGCCCTGGGGGATGCTGGTGGAGTCACCATCAGGGGAGCTGTTCAAGGAAAGCCTGGGTGTGGCACTCAGGGCTCTGGTCCGCTTGCCATAGTGGGCATGGGTCACATATTGGACTCAATGATCTCACAGGCCTCTTGCAAGCCAATGCATTCCATGATTCTGTGACATCACAGCCTCTGGGGATGGCGCAGTGGCTGGCAACTGTCCCCAGCCGCTGCCATGCCCGGCAACCGTCCCCAGCCAGTGCCGTGCCCAGAGCCTGGGCAGACCTTGGCGCGGAGCAACGTCCAGAGCCTCTGTGGTGGTGGCAGCTCATCGCACAGAGCACCATGGCCGGCCAGGGCTACTCCTGGCTCCTGCAGTTTTACCTGCTGCTGATACTGGCCCGTCCCCTCAACCCTTCCAACCGTCCTGAGAGGGACATGGGCACCTCAGGTCTGCTTTCTGAGGAGCTGGAGCTGCAGGATGTGGACCCTGAGCCGACTCCGTTGGTGGACATGGTGCTGGTTTCCTGGACATGCTTGCTGGTGGAGCCGCTGATCACAGGCGTTGTCCTGGGATGCTGCCTTGGCAGAAGGCTCCGGAGACACTGGAGAGAGGTGAGGGAGGGGGGTCAGGCAGGCAGGATGGAGCAGACCCCGAAGGTGCTGCGCCTCTTGGGCAGCCCTTTGGCCAAGGCCCTGCAGCAGAGGGGGGCTGAGCCCCTGGGTGGGAATCGGACCCAGGCTGAGCCCCAGGGACAGCACCAGGCAGAGGTGGTCGAAGCTCTTCTTGCTGCAGCCTCTGCCTGGGGCAGCCCAGCCAGGCCCGGGTCTCTCGCACAGAGGCCAAAAGCAGCCCAAGAGGCCTCAGCCCACTCTGCCCCTTCCATCGGGATCCCTGTGCTTTGCCTTGCAGGAGAAGCACCAGAGCCCCTCGGCCTGTGCAGGGCCGTGCTGCTGCCAGGGACGCAGCTGCCCCAGGAAGCTGATCCAGCTGCTGAGGCACAACCGCGCCATGCTGTGGCTGTGCCTGTGCCCCTGCTCTCTGCAGAGGCGCAGAGCCAGCAGAGCAGCAAAAGGGGGCATCTGGAAGAGGAGGAGACTCCAAGCCTCCCCTCAGCGCTGACTCTCCAGCACGGTGCTCTGAGTGCAGAGCGTTGCGGGGGATGTGTGACCAGTGCCCAGCGTGGGCACTGCGACATCCCCCATCTTAGGCGTTAGAGAAACCTCCATTCTTAGTTGTAGCATTCCCTGCCACCTTTCCCGCAAGAAGTTCAAGTTTCCCTTAGTGTTCCGGTTCCAAAGTTGAAGTTTTTTAGGCATAAGATTCTCACCCCGTAGTCTTCTAGTCACCCCCAGTTGTAGATTTTGGGAGAAATCAAGTGAATAAACTTCACTTTTTCTACACATTGCCGTGTCATTTCTGTGATATTCCATCCAAGAGGGGACACAGCGAGTGATGGGTTTGCACGGGAGCTCCAGACTGCCCAGGATGGAGAGCCTGAGTGCACCAGAAGGATTTGCAGGAGTGTGGAGGGCAACTAGAAAGAAGATGGTGGGCAACATTCTCCTGCCTCCATCTTCCAAAGAAGCTTGGATTTGATCCCTGTTTGCACTGTGCCAGGGGGCCTGCAAAGGCCCCAGGAGGTGTCAGGGTGGCCCCAGAAAGTGCTTGCAGGGCCCTGGGCCACCAGGGAAGATCTGGATCGTCCCTAGAGTGCTGTGAAAGATACTCAGAGGGGCCACCCCTGGGGCCCAGGCAAGGGCTGCATTCAGGCGGGCAAATGCATCCAGGGGCTGCCTGGGCTATGCCAGCCATCAGTCTGGCGAGGTTCAGTCCTGTTTCATATCTTTCTGGGTTTTTTGTACTTTTTTGTATTTATTTCTTTGTATTTATCCTGTTGACCTTCAAAATGGGAATCAGAATTCATTTTCCTTCAACACAAAAGCTGAGTTGTTTTTTTTTTTAGGAATTAACCATGTGTATTCCCTGCTTAAATGACTTCTCTCTGACTTATTCTGCATCTGGCTCCTTTACAGCACCATCAAACACCTTTGTTAAAATACAGATCCCTCACTGGAAGCAGGACAATCTTGCTATTTTCTGAAGAGTGTTAACTTTGATGGCTTACCCAGTTTTACATATCCAATAGGAAAAAAACCCTACAGATCAGCTTTACAGTCTCAAAAGCTAGTTCCTCAGCTCTTACTCACCAATTTCATTATTGGCAGCATTCAGCAGTGATACCAAACAAGCACAGAAAACAAATGGAAGAAGAAATGCAAATCAGCAGCAGCGGACACCACCTACCAAAATAGATTTTAAATCTAGTTCTAAGGTCTCTAAGAGCAAGTTCAAGTGTGTAAATGGAGGCATTCACACAGAAGTACTACCAGTTGGTAGTTTTGGCATTTCCTCTGAGTTTCCTCTTCATTTTTTTTATCTTTCACTGAAATAAGAGAAGAAAACAAACAAATGCGACCTTTCAGCCAGAGAAAAGATGTGGTTGGTCTTTAAGAAAGCATTTTATTCTGCCTGTATAATAACCTGTGGGGAAAAATATGAGCTTTTAGCAAAATGTCACAGTGCTGTTGCAGTTGTTCCACTACTGTGATGAATAACAGGCACGTCTGTAAGGCTCCTGCAGTTCACCTTGTGAAAGGGTCATTGACCACTTATCACTGTAGGGATCACTGGGAATAATGATGGTGGAAAACATGGAGGGAGCTGGATAAATATATACTTGCCATTTCCTTAGCAAAAAAAAAACCCTCAAAACAAAGCTATAAAAATAGTTTGCCTCTGAATTAGGAGAATTTCAATTAACTATTTTATAGTCTGCTTTTGGTTCAACATTCATCAATCTGAATTTGAATATGCATAGGGTACATACTTAAAGGTAGCCGAAGCCTAAAAATAAATGTCTATTTACTTGTACATAACCTATACTGAAACACATCAAAAAACAGTGTTTTGCTTTAAATCTGCTTGGTATTTACTTCATTCAGTCTTATACTCATTAGATGATTAAATACATGGGGAAAGATATTCTTTGTTTCATTAAGAATGTATTATTAGTTAGGAAGGCATAGCTTTATTAGAGTCACTGATGTGATACCAGCATTACTTGCATAAGTTCAGTGTCCTGACACAAGAACATTATAACAGCAGCAATGTTCAATAGAGCCTCAAAAATAAAGTTGTAGTTCAAAGTTTTTCAGATATCCTACAGTTGCTGAGACATCTCCAGAAAGAGGAGTAAACTGAAAATAGCACAGGAAATTTTACACCCATTTATCTTTTTTTTTCTTAACTTTCTTGTGGGCAACAGAAAACTAATAAAGGGAATGAAATGTCATTTTTACACCTGAGTCATGAGTCATACCCTCAGTTTCAACCTGATCCGAAGCTCAGCGGAATCTTGGAAAGGGTCAAATCATCAATTTGAAATTTAAATTGTATTCACAAAAGTAGGTATTTTTTCTCCATTCCCCTCCCTCCCCAAAATATATTAACACCAAGTAAGAAAGTATTCATTTGAAAGATAATTATTACAAAATTATACTTGGATGTAATAAGTTCACGACAAATTCCAGCAGAAAGAGAAAAGAGAGAAGAATCAGAGGTTATAAAACTCACTTTAAAATCCAGCTCATGCTTTCCCCAAAAGCCTCATTTAATTTACACAGGATTAATAAAAAAAAAAATCACATAATAACATTTCACATATCCTTATGTTAAATACTATAACTTCTGCCTGAAATAATCATAATTATTATGCTTTTCAGAAGTGAATTACAAAGTCTTCTGCACCTATCCTCCCAAAATCTGATTCTAAGTTCTTGCAAGTTTATTCCCTTCGGAAGCAAAAGCAGCCCCAGGTTTCTCAGGATCAATAGAAACTAAACAACAAAGCTTGACAAAGTATATTAAATTGTCAATAAAGTCAATAAATATTTTCCACTGTAAAGATAGATGTCACCAGCTTATGAATTTTGCTAGTGTAGGTTTAGTGAAGAAAAAATAGATCTTTATTGCCAAATCAGCTATGAGTTGTTCTACTCTACTGCCAGAATGATGTGAGTATAAACACCATATTCTTCATCGTATCATCCATGAAGAATTCCACTTTAAAATTAGATCTGGTTTTGAGTTTGACCAAACAAATGAAAATTCTCTATTAAAACACAGTGATGGCAGCAGGGTCAGTCTTTGCAATGAAAAGCTGACAACTAACAGGAGATTCCTGGTCACATCTCCAAGCTTGAGTGTACATGGTTATGGTGATGGCCTGGCCCTTGCTGGCAGCCAAACTTCCACCCACCATTGGCTCATCCTCTCCTTTCAGGAGGACAGGGGAGGAAATAAGAAAAGCAGGAACTAGAAAGCTCAGGCTAAGGTCAGGGAGGTCACTAATGAAACAGACTTAACTTGGAAAATCTTTTTTATCACCATTTAAAATGAATATTTAATTATATTAGTATTTATTATTATTAGATAGTCAGAGACAGCCAACCTGACCTCAAGTATGCTGAAGCATCACGGCCTGGCAGTGCACATCTTCTCAGGAGCTAATTTAGCCATCTTTCTCAAGTGAATTTACCTGCACAGAGTTCCACACTGCAATTGCTAGGCTGCCAAAAGAAGGTATCTCTGGCTAAAAGTCAAACCCCGATACATAAACCATATTAAAGGAAGAATGAAACCTGCACCATTTGATTGACTTTCAATGCCCTGAGAAGATTAGGAATTCCCCAAGATTAAGGAGTTCCCAAAATACAAAGCAAAGGACTGATTTTTGTGGATCAAATTTTAAAATAGGCCTGCAATATCGGAGTTCTTAGATTGCACATGAAAGAAGGGAAAAAAACCCACCCCAACCTTCAAATGCAATTTCAGATCCTTCTTTGAAAATCTGGTTTAAAAAGAGAGGAATGGATACAATCTTCCCCTCACCTGGAGATTTTAATGGATTAAAACCATTTCAAGTCTGTGAAAAAAGCCCTATCACAGTCCCAGCCAACATTTTCTTTCATTTTTTATTCTCGTTACTACTTCAGAGCAGTCTAAATAACAGCAAATAAGGAAATTGAAGTTGCAATTCAAATGCTAAACTCTGGAGTCCCCTGCTGCCTTCAAACAAGTATGAAATGGAAACTTTATGCTTAATACTCTCCAATACATTTAAGTCATTTATTTGCATACCACTTGGCTGCTAAAGCTATAACTTGCATTTCTATTAGCAGATGGGCCTGATTCTTGCCTTCCCCTGATACAGATTAGCAATGTTGACCCTGACTTTCTGGATGGCTCATGATTAGTTGATTAAAAATCTTGGCTTTCCTCTCTGTAACACTGCTCTTCCTAAATCCAGCCTAAGGCACTAAGCAGCCACACACCCTCTGAAATTTACATTGTTGATATCTGCCTGTCAATGAGAATGCTTTGCAAAAACAATTAGGATCAAATGTTGCTTGTGTCTGCTGCAAAGAGGAGCTCTCTGGGTTTTTTACTCCTATTTTTAGACTATTCTGTTTCTAATGCCATGGAAGCTGTGTACAAATATAGAGAAACACCTTGAAGCATTAATAAACAGACGCAACAGAAAACAAAAGCAGTCGCTTTTCCTGTGGCCATTTGTGGGTGAAATTGCATGTGTGAAAATACTGCAATTATGTAATACAGTGATATGTACATGTTTCAAAGTAAATATATTAAAAGCAGATTATGCAGCAAATATTTGTTACCCATTTTAAATTATTACTAGAAGCCAGAGAAAGATTTGTTTGCCTCACAGGTTTATCTTCATAATTTACAATGGAGCAACTACTGTGCTTTAAATTTAGCTTTTTTTCCCCCCCGACAGCTTCATCTACCTGGTCACCAAGCTGATACAGAATAGAGTAGCACCGATGGTGCAAGGAACTGATTTTTAATTACATAAATGGACCCATCATGTGGCTATGGCTGATATTTCCAAGTCCTTTCACACTGTGGACTAACAGCATACATCAAATGTCCTGCCATTCCACCACTTCCTTGTGGCATGTACAGCCCCTGCTTCCACACAAGTTAGAACAATGCACTTTCACTTGGATGTAAGGTGGCTGCTGGAAGTGAGACAATGTAGCCATCAATTTGTATTTGGTAGGTCAGTATTACCCACAAGTTTAAAAGCTTACTGTTATAAGAGGCAAAGACTCTCCAATCCTGCTGTAAACAAGAGTGTTTAAGAAACCTAACTCCCCCGACTTTAACTTGCTTCCAACTTCATAGTATTTACTTTTCTAGATAACAAAGGATTGTCTGCAGATTAGTGTGGATTAAAATTAAATTATAACCGCAGGCCTGTATATTGTTCTCAAGTTTGATAGTATGAGGAAGTCGATGGTGTTCTTATCCATCCCTGTGATCATCATTATGCACTTTCTCGACTATCTCCAAGAGGTATTTTTCTTTAACCTGAGTAAAATGTTTTATAAAGTCACTAACAGGGAGAATGGCTGCCTTCCATACAAATCAAAGTGGTTCAATTTTAAAGTGATTAGAACTGTGTCAGTCTTCAGACCCAAATATGTGTAGCCTCTGTGTAATACAAAAGCCCTTATGAAAGGCTCACTCAGAAGATGAATAAAAACTTTCCATTCGCTAACACTGCAAAACTCCACCTGAGTAAAATCTCACTTTACAATGAAAAGAAAATATTTTAGTGGTGGTGCCAGGGACCAGGTGAGGATATATGGTAGCAGGAAGGATTCTGCGCTTACGGATGCTGAGTATCCAGCCAAGAGACAGATATGCATAATGGAACAGACTTCTACAGACTGAAAATAAGCTTGGCTGAGGTAGGTACCAGTCAACAACTTGGATCCTCCAAAGGCAAAAGTAAAAAGCAATTTAGTCCTTCTCCCTCCCCAGTCCCTTTCTGGGTCCACTTCTCCCCAGTTGGTACAAAGAAAGGAAGTGTCTCATACAGAATGGGGACATAGGAGCTTCTTTCCGTATTCCAATTCATCAAAAAATGTGAAAGAAAAATGCTCTGCATCTTGTTTAAATCTGCCATTTTAAACCACGTTCTGAGTTGATCCATGCTCAGAGGTACTTACTAAATTTTACTTTCATTTCTCTGCTCAAAAAATGTTCCCAAAAGTAAATTTCCCCTTGAATAGTCTGTCAGAGAGGAAGAAACAGCAGTGTTTGCTATCTGCCACCAAATTTTGCATCCTGTCCTATCATCTTATTTACATAGGCTAAAGGATCCTTGGAGAAGGCTGAGAGAGGTCTACATTTGTGCATCCTAGCAGGATTCTGCACTGGTAAATACCACTACCTAGTGTTCTTGGGTTAGTGGATCAAAATCACTTTACAGTACTTGAGGGTCTGCACTCACTTGTGCTAAATGAATGGACTTTCCTTACAGAATGTAAGGACATTTACTTTAGGTTAGAAATGCAACCTTACAAATAGATTGCCTCATAGGCTTGTATTAGTGCCTTTATTTTAGGTGCATTATCAGATTATATGGCTGAAGATGTCATATGGTATCTATATTATGTACACACCCCTATATCCCTTTAACATAGTTTCTAGCAATAAAATAATTTGCATGCCATATGCAATGGTGGCCAAAAAGAAACTTATTAAATGTCATCAAAGCTAAGGGACCCACCCTATCAGCATTTTAAGAGAAGCCTTATTAAGATGAAATTCTGAATTTCAGCTCATTGAGAAGTTATTTGACATTTCCGTGTCACATCTAATACTCCTGATCAATAATGCAATACACAGTACACAGATTTCAGTGAGTGGAAAGATGGGTTTGTAGGCATCAGTTATCTGCTGGAGTTACCATTATAAGAAACTGTGCTGTTAACCTGTCTTTGGATTTATGCTTCTTTTCTCTGCTTTTGATCAAATCTATGATAATTTTTATAAGATAAAATAGAGAGAGAGGCTGGAAGAATAGAGGCTCATCTGAATGCAAATGAGCTTTTTTCCCCCCTGCATATCTCTCAAGGCTTATCTTTTTATTACTCTCACAGAAAGCAGGACAGTCTGGTTAGAGCCAGGGGCTAAATCAGAAATGACTTGACAATCCACTGATAACATGGCATTTTTAGAATATATTCTCTACTCTAAGCTCCAGTGGCTAAGGGTGAATCATAAAATAGTACAAGTTGATCAGCTTAGGATCTGTTTTTTACATGAAGACTTATGAAAATTTAAGTGTACTTTATCACCTGAAACCAACTTTTATCTTGAACATCTACAACACACTACAGTCATAGGCCAGAAATACGACTGCAAGAGAATATAAATGAAAAAGGACTTTTGCTTACCAGATTTGGGTTTTTTTGGCTTGTTTTAATAATTTGAGCTCTGCCATAATGCCAGTGATGCACTATTAATAGCTGGGTTTCCCAAGAATCGTATAATGTTTATTTAGGTTCCCAGGGGAAACCTAAGTAAGGAGCTAAATCAGCATGTCACATACCATAAATCTGGGCATGCACATATGCACACACACACACTAAAGCCTTCCAAAGCACCAGATTTCTGCCCCACCTCCAAACCCTAAAGGAACACACAAACCAGGCACCAGAAGTAGCTGATGGTTGCAGGTCTTGTCTCTTTGAAGCCTACACCAAGTTGTTCATAATTCCACCTAAAATGCATTCTGCATCTACTGTTAACTGATAGCCATTCACCTCTTGAGTTTTGCTGCTGCATAACAGCGCCCAGCCACAATTTCACTACAAAATGTACTGATCTTACAGTTAGCTTCAAAACAATACATGGGCTTGCTTCTTTTCAAAGCCTGTCCAATTTTTAATTAAAAATAGAAAAATAACCACTCTTCATATGTATCATTACTGTTAAGCCTTGTCTGTGTTTTCAGCTTTTCTTATTTAATGTATAGGATAATGAAACTTACTGAAATTGGATTTCAAGGCAGGTGGTAGACAAGGTATGGGAAGGTATATGTTGTTTGAGAATCCTCAACATCAGCAGACAATTTGCTGAAGCTGAATTATTTTTTCCAAGCAAAATAACCACTTAGTGTCTTTTTCTTCCCTGGTGTTTCCAGAGAGAACACTTACCAGCTTTCTAAGTATAGAGTTACTGGCTATTTGAATATATACATTTAGCAAACTATGTAATTTTTAGGACACTCTGCTGAAGCAGTATTTTAATTTTTTTAGAGCTATTTTAACAAAATACTTGCTTTACAAAGGAAAAGGGTTTCAAATCACAATTTAGCCCTCTTTTATCCTTACTAAACAGCATTGCTTTCCTGGTGTATGGGTAAATGGCTAAACTGAATGTGGCACAGATTTGTTGTTACTGCTGAATATATCTTCTGCTGTATTTCCAACTATCAGAGAAAAAGTTTGAATTAAAAGATGGTGTTAAGAAAATTAGCGTACATTTTTCCTTCTTGACCCCTGAGTGCTAAGGTTATTCTTCATCTCTTCTATCATTCCTCAGTCTCAGAACAGAGCAAGCCTGGTCCTGTTACATCTAGTCCAACTGCAAGTGCCATTTTTTCCAACTGGTTTTCACAACTTAAACCTCTTTCAATTGTGAAGTTTTATTCATTTGTAGGTTTTGTTTGTTTCTTTTCAGTCATAGGTAGCAAAAGTTAGTTCACATGAAATATAAATCAGACAGATAGAGTATATCAGCTTTGGGGTTTTTGGGTTTCTTTTCCTTTTCTGAACATAGTTAACAGCAATTTCTGTACTTCTCACACACAAAGACTAGCACAAGCTTCCCAAAATGCAGGTTTTGAGAATCATGCATGTTGGACCATAATTACCTGTAGACCAGTGGAATTGCTTCACTAAAGGGGAAAATTAAAGGAGACTAACTAACCAATAGGTTAGCAAAAGGTGAGCATTAATGGATGGATAGATCAATTTAAGTGCCAAGTGTCCAGAGTAGCTTTCAAGGGTGATAATGGATTTTAGTACCACAGTAGGGACAGATTTTAATTGTGCACTATAACAGTGCTGTTTGAGCCATTATATGACTGAATTATTACTATTTCTGTAACAACTTGGATGTAAAACTTGACTCTGGGCTGAATTGTGGCACTTGAGGGAATCCAGGAGGAAATTATTTTACACATTCAACACAATTAAATGTATTTCGCATTCCTGACGTTACCATTTGCCGACCTTAAACAAATTCTGTGCCAAGCTTATTGTATAAAACCCATGCATTGGTATAACCTATGCTGGTTATCCTGTCTTTCAGAGAAGGAGAGAACAAGAAGGAAGCTTCAGAGTGTGTCCTAAGAGGTCAAGATCCATGTGTTCAGTAAGAGAGAGCAGAGAACAAACGAATCAAGGAAATAAATAGGAAGAGAGAGAGGTAGGCTGACATAAACACTCTTTGCATACTCGAGTTATGCCTTGTTATACCTCCACAAATCCCTATGTAGACACAGTAATTCTATGAACAAATCCTGAGTGCTCTGTGCCCCTCCCAAGTAAATCAGCAGATCTAAACTTCAGAACAAATAAGACAGAAATCTCCCAAGACTTAACGGCTTCATCTGTCATATAGTGACTATACCCTTGATACACAAAGTTCCTTAATCAATATTTACTTCTCATATTTCTGTTTTAAAATTAGAATACAAGCACCATACCCATAATGCAATGTTTCTGAAACCGAAGAGCTAAAACTCTCATCCCAATTAAAATGCAGCAAGCAGATTGGTTTTAACACTCAGTGGCATTCTTTTTATGGACTCTTATTCCTTCTTAGACCACATAGTTATAAATAATCCATGCATAGAGCAATTAGGCCTTTTTCTTGTTTTATGGGTTACAGACTCTATGCCTGTGCAAGTGTCGTAAAATATTCTAAAGCACTACAATGCAACAAAACACATTGAAATCCCTACATTAAGAGTAATTGAATAATTTTGATATTTAATTGCTCTTCGTCTGTCGTATGATTACAGTCTTTTGAGTGAATCACACAATTACTGAGTCCAGACCAAAGAATGACTGCTACCCAAAGTCATTTTAGAAAAGGGCATCTTTAGCACCTGCAAATGATTAAATGTGATGGTGAAATAGGACACTGACAGGAATACGAGGACCTGCAATTTTCACACAACTAACAAATGAGAAATGAAACAACAGAAAGTGACTTCCACACCTTTTATGGTAGAGAAGCAATAGAGTTTTGACTTATTTTGAAAGACTGATCTCATGTGTTTATAGGATCCTGTGAATGACAAGGGAGAGTTGGGTGGCTGAAATCAGAGAGAAAACTCTGCTTCAGTGGCCTCACACCAAGACTCACATGGTTCTTCTGTTCTGTGCAGAACTTAGAATAAAACTGAGGCAGAGGGGAAGCTACGCAAGACAGAGGCACACTTGGCTTTGCCTTTATTATTTAAAGCTAAAATCTCTACTGTGCTTTCTCTTCTCTTGCAAAAATGCTATTTATAACCTTTACACTTTAAACATAGAGTAGGTTACACTGAATTATAGAGTATCTATAGAGATGCTTTAGGAAACTTTGCAGCAACAACTGAAATCTTTGCCCTCTACATAGAAAAGATTCAGTATTGCCTAGGGACTTATATTCAAGGACAGAAATAGAGTGAGAAAAATCTTTCTTAATAATTTTCCAAAATAAGTTTGGACTGTGAAAGACTGAGAAGAATATGAATCTGTTTGATTCATACACACTCTCTTTTAAGACCAATTAATTATGCAGCAGGAGCATTTAGTGTAAAAATACAAGCTTTGAAATGTAAGTGTTAAGTGTAGTACAGGGAAATGAAACTGATAGAACTGATAGAAAGGGATTGAAAGAGGCTAATTAGAAAATGTCTGGAAGTGCATAACCATTTGACAAAAAGTACATAAGATAAAGCACTGTGGGCTTTAGCAGATTATTAATGGTTTGCAAGATTTAGTGTCCAATCACCTTTGAGATCAGCTTTTTTTCCCCACCCAATTTAGTCTCAACTACAAAAATGCAAAACAGCAAATGCAACTGTTGTTTGTAATGAGGTCACAAGCTAATTCTGTTCTTATTTCAAATTTTAGAGTAATAGCCCTAGGAAGATAATGCCTTAAAATAAATATTAGTTCAGCAAGCTAAAGCTATAAACAGGAAAACTGTGACCACATTCTTATCTTTCTCGGTTTTTCGTAAAAAGTGAGCATAAATCTTTGTTCTGTGGGTCTCAATCCCACTGAAGGTAATAATGCTCTGAGAAGAATTCCCTTTAGTAGGTCTAAGCAGATTCCATTACTGCAATGATTTTTTCCCCAAGGAAGAGTAGAATAGATAATGTTTCACTCCAGCAGTCACTCATTTAGTCACATGGATGAGGACTATTACTTCTCTCTGTGTGCAAGGTTCTGAAACTAGACCCATGAGAAGAGTGACTTGAGACTTCGCCACCAATTTTCAATGGAATTCATGTAGTAGCAAAGCCTTTAGAAACTATGCAGCAATTTTATGCAAAACTAGAAGATTTAAAATCATTAGTTTTTCCATCAAAAGGAAACAGTATTTTGAGTATTTGGGAGGTAGATTAAAAAGATGAGTCTGTATCCCCTGACCCCATATTTTGCCCATTAATCAATTTTAGTAAGCAGGAGGATGTTATTGACATTACACATTACAACAGGGAGTCAAGGAGAAGTGGATGTAGATTACAGATCTATTGAATAAATTTGCAGTGCTCTGCTACTTCTTTGAACCAGGTCTTCTGATTTACCAGAGAGCTTTACATTTCAGAAAATTATGAGAAGTGTGTTTTCTCTAATTTTCAAGCCCGCTGGTTTATGGTTGATCACAACACAGCATTCGCTGTCATATGTTAATAATCACACTCTGGGCTTACCACAGAATTACAATAATCTGGCAAGAATCCCATGTACACTTGGATACAATACATAGGTGTGTTTATATTACTTATTCAGAAGTAAATAAGCAAAGGGACTAGAGTTTTATGAAAGCTTGTGTTTTACATACTAAAACAGTGGCAGGGTGCCAGTGGGAATATCAAAAGTAGGCATGTTTCTGGAACTACAGTCCCACATCTGGGAGAACTCTGAAGTGCATGGATCTTATTTTTCTATGGAAGTATTAACTATTCACGAAAAACCCACTTTGATAGAACATTCATAGCAATACATTCTATATAATAGCAATGTAATGTTCATTTGAACAAGTGCTTGAAGCATTTAGGCACTTCATGAAATCACTGAGTGAAACACACAGTGTAACAGAACATGTGTCATTCACATAATTTTGCAAAGTGACTCAAAGGTTGTAATTCTTTCATAAAATGACTGGTTTCAGAATATGACCAACATAAATATCCTTTGTCCTGCTTGTTTAAAAAATGTGCAGTCGCACACCAGGGAATCAGACCCACACCGTGCCATGTCATGACCTAGAAAACAGAAACCAAATAATGGCACTGGAGCTACTGGGATTTTGTTGGTCATGGATAGTGTTTATAATAATTTAAAGCACAAATGGCTGCAAGGAAGAAGAACGGAAGGCAAAGACAATAAAACACAGGGGTGTTTCCTGTGAGAAGTTCAAGAGCTGTCTATTACTCCAGCAGCAACCTCAAGTTGATCAAGTTCTACAAGCACTGGTTTGTCTGGAAGTTGGAATGAATTAATGTCCAACAACGCAAAACTCCCTGAGGAGTTCTTAATAAAACAATGAGGATTTTGTGTAAATGACAGAGAATACTACTTTTTAAGCTAAATATTTCAATAGGACTTATTTTCAGAGTGCTTTTCAAACATTTAAGATTTGTTTTGAAAACAGAAAAGAAAAAAAACTACTGATTTACATGTGGTACTTATGAAAAGTAGATAAATTGGTAGCAACATTATGTACACATTTGCAACTGTTGCTATTAAAAAAAGGAAATGATGAAATTTTGTTTCAACCCTTCTCTAAAGTTTTTGCAGGATTAGTTAGATCCATAGTGACTGCAGTATTAGTGGGAGGGAGAGGGGGAAGTTGAAATGTTCATGAGTGATTAGGATTCTTTTTAAAACTGTTGCCATCTGCGTTAATAAAATGTACATACTTTTATTTTGCATGGAAACCCTGAAAACGGCATTCATGTGGGCATGTTTCAGGGCTTAGGCTCTGGAAGGTATAAAATAGTTTGCAAAACACTGATCCTCTGTGCCATTCATCAGAGGATCCAAACACGCATTAGCTCTTCAAACTAATTGGTGTTGGGCATCTTGCTTAAAAATTCCACAGCAACAGTTTCTAAATGAGGTCTGCCTGTGGAAAAGTTTGCAAGAATCATGTCCTTTGCTTTTCATAGTTCAACAGAAGTCCCGTAGAGAATCAAGTATGAATAATCTTATATTAATAAATCCCATTCAGCTTTACCTTTGAGACTTGTTCCACTGGAATTTAAAATTAATCTGTAAGTATTTGTTAGGAAAAAATAATTATGCATTACCTTATGGATGTTTCCCACTGAAATTTGCCTTTGTTCATTAACTATTTCAGGTTGACTTTACTTAGATTCTGTTTTTATTCTTGGACTTAGTATGTTTTAATGGTTACAGGACTATTAAAAATGGTGAAATAGCTGTGATCAATATTCCTTTTTTGGTCTCATCCACGGAGATAACAAAAGTCAGCTCAGCGCTACTAAAAGAAACGTTGATCCTGCCAAGATCTTGAATCCAGGTTCTCCAGCTCCATCTTCTGGTACAAACATACCTAAGAAAAAAGTACTCCCACAGCTAATTTTACCAGCCATAATGTCTTGAATATATAACAGGATTCCAGCAAAAATGAGCTCATCATTCATAATATATGACAAGATCTGAGTTGATAGTTACTTTACTGAAAGGCAATAATTTCTCTCCCCAGTTCTCACATATTTTCCCCATTTCTTCTAATCCCCAATATATAATGTAATTAATCTCAAAGATGCTTCAATCCATATCCAGGGACTAGATAAAAATCATTTCAGGATTGTGCTCAAGATTGAAACAAACTCAAAATAAATCTTAAAATCTTCTGGGATTCACTTACTACAGCTGTCATGTAACATACACAGAGTTTGAACAAGTCATTCCAGTCTGTAACAGAATAATAGAACCAACTCAAAATCTAATCCTTGACTCCTCAGAACTTAAAATTTCTCAGGATTTCTATGGGTTTAGCCACATAACTCCCTTTACAATGAACATTAAGAACTAAACTCTGAAAACCTTGTTTTTGCTTCCTCTGATAAACTGTATATGTAAGTGCTGAATATTCTAAACTATTCCAGTGCTAAAACAATTCAATGTTAAGCAAAATTAAAATTAAAACACAGGAAAATGCAAATCACTTTTGCTAAATCTGGTTCAAATCCACCTTGTTAAAGCAATGTGTTACTTATGGTCTCTTTAGGATTAGGAAGCACTTTAAGCTGCTGCTGTTCTCACTAATACTGCTTGAAGACCTTGAGCTCAAAAAAACCACAAAGGAGATTGGCCTCAGTGCACAAACAGCTTCACTGTGTGTGGCTTTCTGACACAAAATCAAAGGAAATATTAATCCCCAGATTTTGTAAAATTTGAGTCCTTAAAAATTGCAGCCTTGGAGGTTAACTTAGGAATTTAGATGTCTGTTAGTAATTTTAATTATTTGTGATATTTAAAAGTATTTGTGATAGGCACCAGTATTGCAATATTCCACTATTGCTGCAGCTTTATTTACTTGTGATATTTAAAATTATTCCTAACAAGCACCAGCATCACAATATTCCAGTATTGCTGCTACTGCCATTTTAGTTTTAGCAAACTGGTTATGCTGTCAAAGCACTGAACTGTGTTGAATTACACCATTTGGTTTAGAGTCTTCCAAGATGTACAGGAAGAGACATCTGAAACCTGATGCAAAGTTCACCCCCATAGTTTCAACTCTTATTTTCTTGCCCAAATCATTATATTGTCACATGAGCTACTGGAACAGCTGCTAGACTGAAGGAGAAAATGGAAGTGGTTCTCCTACCTGCCTCACTAAAATGATTTGTGCTTGGATGTTTTTGAATGAAGAACACTGAAGATCACAAAGAACAGTGATTTCTAGATTTGTCCAGGTAGTTGTCTACATTTTCTTGATGGAGGGCATTTTTCTGTAATAGAAAGTGCAGAGTTCTGTAATTTTAAAACAGTATTTGAAGTGGGGAAGGGAGAGGAGAGTTGGGAGTATTTTCTATTTGAAAATAGCTCCCATTATTTTTGAATTACAAAAAAATTATCATTTTGTAGTTATGGCTTCTTACTGTGTTGCAATGGAAAAAGCTAGCACAGTAAACTATTTTCAAATCAAAAAATGCAACAAGAAAAAATGATGGAGAATAACAATAAAAGCACACTAAACAGTGGGGTGAATGCTTTAATAGAACTTAAAGGAAGACAACTTTTAAAAATTGTCTTCTAACATTTACTCTACAGTCACACCAAATTTGAAGCTTTTAACTCCTAGGAAGTCTCATTACTCCCTGCCTTTCTCTAATTTACTGAACAGTGAATTATTTACATAAAACATAATTTCTTCCACGGGAAAGGCTTGCATAGTACTTGAAAGCCTGAATAAATCAGGGACTTTAGCTTAAATGTATAACACCCAAAATATCCTTTCAATATCTGGATTGTATTACGTTATCTTACTACCTGTCCATCTGAATTATTCAGGTATCCAAACCAGAAATGCTAGACAATGT
Source organism: Dicrurus megarhynchus (assembly GCA_013399195.1). Classification (NCBI taxonomy): domain Eukaryota; kingdom Metazoa; phylum Chordata; class Aves; order Passeriformes; family Dicruridae; genus Dicrurus; species Dicrurus megarhynchus. The sequence goes on from VXAD01001550.1 coordinate 76,845, forward strand.
GATGTGAAGCTGTGATGTTTTTTCAAATAGAAAAAAAAATTTTTTTAATTCCCAATTTGCCACAGGTAGTCTTCATGTTGCACCCAGCAGGAATCAACTTATTTTCCATAAAGGGCTGGAAAGCCCCACAAGAACTGGTTTTGGCTGAAGAACTTCTCCAGTGTCCTTACTCGTGGACTTACCCAGGCCAGGGATCTATCTTATCTCCCTCTTCTTTCAAGTTCAGTGTGCAACCACTTGTACTGCTGTAAGAAGAACAGAAGAATCATCTGCCTATAGCAAGGACTCTTCTGGTGGGCAAAGTTCAAATTCCATTCTTCATTAAAAAAAAGTGAGGAATTAATGTTTGTTCAAAATTTCATCCCTGACTAGTGAAAGCTTTGGAAGTGTACGTACATGTTTAAAAATGGAATTGTCCTAATTTCTGCCAAAAAAAATTAGATTCCACCACTATTTTTCTTTGCCCACTCCTGTACTGGAGATCCAAACAGCTGAGAAAGCATGGAATAGTCTATGTAAATGGTGGGCTAAGTTAAAATAAGAGAATCTCTTGTATCTTCCTAAGATAAGAATACCAATCACACTGAAAAGTGTTCTGAGAAAAGTGTTTCTTAGAGGAACACAGAAGACCTCAATTACTATCCAGTGAGGTGGGTAATATATGTTTGGCTATTTGCTATAAAAAATATATGACTGTTTTTATACAAGATTTTACTTATCTATTAACTATCACATATTTTGGAAAAGAAAAAGACCACAGCAAAGTAAAATCCCACATTTTTCCTATATTTAAGCAACGACAGTATTTCTGAAATGGAAATCCAGAGCCTCACCAGATAAATATCACCACATTTCTTCCTTCCCTTCGATCAGGGAATTTGTCCTATCCTGCTTCTTCTGGTTTCATTCAGTTGGAACTTCTGTCTGTACAGTGATTGCTCTTTAACAGTTTGAGATTTAAACCAGTCCCTGAAGAGATAGCTGACAAAAAAGTGATGTTACTTTTTAGATCCTTTCTAATTATTTACACCCTCACCCAGTACCTGCAAACATCTGATCTCCTTCACTGTGCTCCAAGCTCATTAAAACTGGAACACTAAATAAGGACATTCAAAAGATTGCATTTTGCATTGCTAAAGGCACCACTACAGGTACTTGACTCATCCTTCAGACTAGAAATAAATAAATACATGACATCTAGGACAGGTGAAAGAAAGACACTACCAGGTTTTTTTTTAAGGAGACTTAGTAGATTTGCAACCGACCTTTTATTAAGGAAGAGCTCCTAAGGGAATTGACTTACAGAAATTACTTAATACTTGGCAGTGTATCTAATGGATTGCAGTTCTTTTTTTACAAATAGAAACCAACATTTTCACTACCGCGTGTGGTGGTTTGCAATGTTGAGACTGAAGAGTACTGCAAGGCTAATTTCTCCTCCAGCCTCCATTAGTTTTATGTAACTCAGCACTTCCTCACCCTTACTGAGACTTGCTCCAAATTTAAAATACCCTAACAGAGCTGAGAGAGTTTTGCAACAATGTTTATCTACTGTATCGTTAGAGTTCTTGTGGCTGTAATGTCACAGTTCTGAGCAACAATTCTCATTTTATGGCCAGGTAATTGAGCTCTATGATACATTAATTGATTTGCAGGGGAAATATATTAAAAGCTGATTGGAAAAGCGAATTATTCAGGATCTTCACTCTGCTTGCCTTTTAGAGCTACCACTGAAGGAGTTTGCTTTATCTCATGTCAGTGAAGCTACAATTTAGTGTTCGTCCAAAGAATTTTCACATTCTGAAATGAAAGTGAGGTTACTGTGGTTTCATGAGTTATAAAGGCATAATTAAAGATTACTGCTGATTGTTAGATCAGGATCACTTCTCAGCTCAAGGAATATTTAGTGGGAAGAGCTAAGGCAAAAGACAGAATTCAACGAAGTGTTGCTGATAAAGTGAGTTATGAGTTACGTATGAAAATGTTAACAAGGGAGATCCAGTCAGAAGTCATGGCTGCCTGTGATTCAGTGCTGCAGCTGGTAACACCCTGAGTGCCAGTGATCCAGTCACTCCTGAGGAACAAGCTTTTTAAAGTAACCACTGTGGTTTCAGGATCAGTGAAAGATAGGACAGAGACAAAATTGATGGTACTCCCTCAGCATAAATAGAAATTTCCCAGTGATGAATTTGCCCCCTCTGGTCCTATCTTTGATATTCCTCTTTTAAAATTCCTATTTGTATCAGCATCTCATAAAAGGCTTTATTACTCAAAGCAGTGAATGTTAGAAGCATTCATTTGAATGAAATAAACAATAAAGCAACATCTTTCCTAACCTGATTTTGTAGGAGTTGTTTTTGTTTTGGTTTTTTTATGATCCCTTGCAAAAGTAGGATCTGAGAAAGAAATTGAAAAGGAGTCAGCTGCTGGTAACTTGCCAGTAACCTCCTGCTGCAGCTGACCTGCTGGAACTCCGAGGTAAGAGGACAAGTGCTTCATTGTCAAGCAAGTCCATATAAACCACAAAAAAGGCAGAAGGACAAACATGACTCTTAAAGGCAGCAGTCTATGGCCAAAAGCAGCGGAGTCAGCAGCTAACGTTTCACTTCTGATGACAGCCCACTTGCAAAAGTTCCACTTGAGTACCTGCTGGAAAGCAGAGGTTATTCTTCATTTATGTGTCAAACCATAATAGCCATGCTTCTGTTACTATTCAGAGAACAGGGATAAACTCCGGGGTTTGTTAGCTTTAAAATTGTTTCCAATTTCAGGCCTAATAGAAGGCAAAATGGAAAATATCACAGGTAATAGTACTTAAAAATAGAAATATGGAAGAACACAATGTTATACTCATGTTACCTATTGCTTTCTTCAGCAGAGCAAACACATAAATATTTATTTTTTCCCCCAATGGAAAAAAAAAAAAAAATCTATCTTATAACTGGTAAGAAAAGCCATAAAACCAAAGAAAGCCTGATTCCTGTAAACAGAAAATGTTCTTTAAAAATTCAGTTTGGGGGGCATAAATATTTAATGGCCTTGAGCATGTCTTAGAAGCGCAGATTTACTCAAAATAGTGTCAAGAGCAAACAAAACTGCAAAACAATCTCTTTAAGTAAGAAATATCTTGTGAAAAAAAAAGTATTTTCTTATAATATCTCACTATTTCACTTCATGTCTGAATCTTGTAGCTCCAAATCCTGTAACAGCATCAGTGGGGGAGAGAGACAATGAGCGCTCCTTTTGTTATTTGAATGACTGCAAGGTTTTGACATGTACAATATTAATAAAAAGAATTTATTCTCACAGGGTTTTGTTAGAATAACAAGCTGGTAACCTTGTATATGTTTAAGAAATAACATGTAACATTTGAAGTAGTAGGACAAAAGCTTCATAAAGAAAGATATATATGTACTGCTATCTATCTATAACTATATATATATACATCTATATATATCTGTATCTATCTATAGATATCTCCAATTTCCCAAAGTCTTGTTCTAAGTATTAGACAACTGGTTACAAAATTTAGATTTATTAGGTTCTTTATTGGCTATTAAGTGAATCCTGATTGATAATTAATATCACTGGGGACTATTAGTTATTAAATATATATTGCCCAATCTTTAATAAATAAACTTTAATAAGAACAATTTAAAATCTGAAATTAAAAACAATTTCTAGGACACTTATTTTAAGAAATTGCACTAATAAATAGTAAGACATCATATATACAGTTAAATGACTAGCAATTAATTTCTATAATCATAGTAACAGTCATAGATATGTACTATAATTATAAGTGTTATGACTTCAAGAGTTTATCTAATCATAGTATCCACACATTACTTTCTAAATAACATAAAATAATTTGTCTGATTAAATCTTTGTTTAAGAAAATATGCAATGGGCATGACTAAGAGCTAAAATTAATGGCAAGTGTCAGCTTGGAAAGAGAGAAATCTAGTGCTGACAAGCAGGAAGACACACAGAACATATTCCTATACTTAACACATATTCATACTATAGACATTAATTTTCAATAAATTTATTTCAGATAAAAATTGACAATTGTGGAATATTCTGCTATATATTTTTTTTGGAGTGACCATAATTCTGTCTGAAAACACAGACTAGTGTGTTTTCAGAAACTGTCCTGCCTCAGAAAAATTATTCCATTTCTACTTAGAGTTTTAGAAAAATATGTGACAAAAATAAGGCTTCATTGCATTTCAGGCTTTGTTGCTCTAAGTAATTGTTGCTATTCTTATGAATAATTATTATTATTTATTTATTTTTAAATTCTCTCCATCTAATTTGGGTAAATTCCTGAAAAAAGCAAACTAACTTGAATATTTTAAATCTCTAATTTTAAAATGGGATATTCCAGATAGTTCCGCTTTCTCCAACCCTTCAGGTTTAATTTTCATGTATATTTGCTGAGTTCAGAAGAAATTTGTAAATTATCTTAGTTGGGTTGAATTAGACATATGAGAACCACAGTCAGCCTTCAAAATTTACACTCTTATTCTCAGCAATGATAATTTGATTTTTCTGCACAGGTGATTTTCATTCTAGCAGCAGCAAACCAGTTTAAATGGTGAATCACTTTGTGCTGTTCCCCAGGCACCGCTAATCACGGTAATCTGATCTGCTCAAATTAATCCTCGTGCCGCAGTTCCACAGACAATTAACCCTTGTGTTGCAGTGGGTTGTGCAAATCAAATCTCAGCCCATTATCATCATCTCCTGCACACCATGCACATTGCTCCAGGATCCACAATTGCTCATAAAGGTTCTTCTTTTACATGATTACTCCTGAGACTTGAATCATGTCTGGGTAAAGTTCTGAGGAAAACAGAGACACCAAAATCCATCCATCATCTCAACACGTGCCAGTGTCATACCCAGGTCAGCTGCCGAAGTGTGCTGGGGAAGCAGCCCCGTTTCCTCGTTTGGAAGGACAGGCTGGGACGGGAGGATGTTTTCCTGTTGCATTGTTACACGGCTCAGGACAAAGTCCTCTCACCACAGCTACTTTAGCAGCGTCTTTTGACATTGCTCGTGCTTCATGGCCTGTTAGGTGCCACTTCAGAAAACATATTAGAATGGACCACGAGACAGACTGTTAAACTTCTTGACAATTACTTTGACTCCCTTAGGACTTAGCTGACTAAAAATTCACTGCCCTGTGTCTACTACTCATGAAGGGCCTCGCCTTTGTCCAAGACAGTATGAAATAAGAGAAAAGTGGATTTCTTCCAGGTCAAAGTTTGTGCCATGCCTGTGTGGTCTCTCAGATCCTTGGTTTGGAGAAGGGTCTAAATTGTATTTGTTTCTACAAATAACTGAACTGAAAATCAAGAAGGTAATAAAATCCCCTCGAATAACACAGGTTTTACCCTCTTGTGAGTTTTCCTGACTTTGGCCCAAGCTTGCAGAGCCATGAGAGAGAGAATTTCCCAGAAAAGAGATAACAGAGACATCATAGAGGGCAGAACAACACACCAAAGAAAGGGAGGGTCTGGAAAAAAAGACGTATTTTATGGTACGTAGTGAAATTAGTATTTATCGTCCTCGGTGATCAAGAGACATCCTGATGAGCTGAATTACAGGTGGCCATAGAGCATCCAAGCCAAGGGATGGGATGTGAGAATCTCCTTGAGTATCTGCGTGATCCTCAGGTATTGATTAATCACAAAAGTAGATATGAAGCTGACAGTAGTTATGCACAGTTTGAGATCTTATGACAGATACATGAATCCAGAGACACATTCAATACTGCTTACAAATAGCTCACCAAAAAAAATTAACTCTAAAAGCAGCTTCCACAAATTCTATGGCAAAAATCCTTCAGCTCATGTTCTTCTGTACGTTACACAGAAATTATTGCCTTTGAACTAGTCATATTTAAAAACTGAATTTCTTTAATGTTAAGAGGATATTTTACAGGGTAGAATCTGCTTCTTGACTTAATTACCAAAGCTCATGGAATCAGGTTTTTGAAATTGTGTTTAAAACCTCCCAGATGTTATTTACAGGTAATAATCATATAAACATAGACCAAGTTCATTTAAACTCTTGAAGGATACTCAAGTAACTTCCTTACACCACGCTGCATTGCCAACGTTGTCACTCAGTACAAGATGTACAGTTACAAATCTGTAACAGAGTAAGCCCTGCATTCAGCAGCAGCAGGACATTTAGAAAGCAGTGGTTGTTAGAAGCAGATGGCGAAGTCCCTTGCATTATAGCTTAGAGGGGCTGTGATGCACTCCTCTAAGGCAGATCTAGAAATGAATGGAAGAAATACAAATTACATTTCAACAACCATTTCCTGTGTTGCACTTTCATAGCCCAATGCAATGATTAGCTCTGCCATGCTTCAAGGGACTTCAAAGTCATCATTAGTTGACCGTAAATAACCAGAATACTGCTTAAAATACAAAATAGTTATCAACATTTTCCAAATGTTTTTAATTCAAGAGATTATTTGAAGATCACAGGATAATGGCTGAGTCCCTTGATGATTTTTCCATCTGACAGCGCAGCCCCACGCTTTGTGGTCTCACACATAATGCTTCATGTTGCATTATCAACACTTTGGGACAGCAAAGATATTAAAGCAGTCTGAATACATTGATGTGCAGGTTCCTGCCTCACTGTCCATTTAGTCATTCCTTTAAATTAGAACCATTTACCATTTTGCCTTATACAGGAGGGGTTTTATGTTGTCTTGCTGAGAAGTTTAAGAAATCTCTCTCTGCAGGCAGCAATGGATTGCACAGACATACAGAAAAACTCAGATATTTGAGAAAATCAGAAAGTTTTGTTGTCTCACTGCATTTAGCCTGAGACAGAAATGGTAAGTCCAAGTCCTCTCACAATTACCAAACTAAAAGGAAGAAGTAATGGGACAAGAAATAGACCAATGCAACAGCATTTTAACCTATTCTATCCAAGTGTTAGCACTTTTCCATCACATTATTCTGTGTTAAACTTGACTATTAAGCTGACCTTTTGGATACCAAGGGATAAAAATGCATTAAAACTTCTTGTCTTTCAATCACAAAGACACATCCAGTTGCTTTTCTTTCATCAGGGACACTTCCTTAAGACTTATGTTGCAAATTTTCCTGCCAAACTCTAACAACACACATTTTCCTTCAATCCTCTGTTATTTGTTCTCCCCGAAGACCCCAGAGCCGGGATCAAATGAAGCTTTTCTAATGCTCTTTGCTGCACGGCTCGTGACTTAGAAAGGATAACAGTGGAGCTTATATGACATTAACCTTAACTTGAATTTACACAGAAGGAATTATATCCCAACAACAGGCTTTGGTTTTCTAAATCTGATGTAGCAGAGCAAGTGCTACAGTTACTGTCTTCAGTGATCAAGCTCAAAGCACAACAATCACAAGTATCTGGAGCAATAAATCACAATCCATGAGTCTGGGAAAAAAAAGGCAAAAATATGCAGCAGTACCAAGACAGAGAAACTGCACAACTCTCAGGAAGACCTTTAAGAGGCCTCAGATTGTTGTAAGATTGCCACACACACTCCAAGAAGTAGGTGAATGCGAAGCGTTCTGCATACTGCGTGTAAAGACCAATTGTCATTTATGGGGAGGTCTGTTTGTAAGATTTGATTCCCAAATTAACTACAATTATGGCATAAGGTGTTCATTTCCTTATGGCATTAAATTAAGAACTTTTCCTTTGTCTTGCAAATGTTCTGAACTAATTCCATATTTAAATAACACGAGTAAAATCCCTATCTGGGCTGAAGGACACTAAATATTCACAAGAATATGAACAAATCTTACAGGCAGGTGTCCAGTACTGCTGCAGCTATAACCCAAATAATCCCCCTAACACAGCTGAAACAGAGTTCTCCACTTAGTCTCCACTTTTTTACCGTGGGGATTGCTTTAATCTCTTCCCAGTACCTTACTGCACTCTCCTGTAAAAACCCATAAAAAATTAGTCACCACTGCAGAGTTTGCATTCTGAAATTAATGCCAAGGATTAATTAAGCATTAGGAAACAGAAAGAAACAATAAGACAGATGTGGCCACAGTGTTAGGATGCAGTCTCAAACATAAGCCACCTGAGCATTGGGACAGCTTCTTTAGGACCTAACACCAGCAAGGAGTTAAAGGAAAAGATTGGAAGGAAGGTAATTAAATCAGTTTGCAGATATTTAGAAAGCTAATGGTGAAAACAGCGTATTTTTTTCCAGCAATTAGTAAGTGGATGATGAAGGCTGGTATCACAGGTCCGTTGGAGATGGAATCAACATTTTAAGGACAGTTGAAATAAAGCTAAGCAACAAAAGCACCCAGGAAGTTTCTGATACATGATACCACAAGGAGGCCAGTTTAAGAGAGCAAGAAGGAGAACAAGTGATTAACTATTATCCCTAGCAGAAAACCAGAAAAGCAATTGAGAGGAGGAGGCTATATCCCCTGACACTGACTGGGCAAAATAAGCAAGTAGAAAACTTGACCTGTACTCTTCCCACAGAGGTAGGAAAGATTACATGAGGAACTTTTTCCTTACAGAAAAACATGACCTTGTGTTTCTTTACAAGTAACGTTCCATTCATATTGGAATTGGTCAATTAACATTAAAAATGTAAAAGGAAAGGCTATAAAATCTGCCTCTGGGATCATTCATTTTTAATCATTTTTTTAAATGGCCAAACAAAAGCAAAAAAACAAAAACAAACTCTGTCACACTCCGTGCTTTGAGGTGTGGAGCTGCATAAAAACTGTTACCTATTGACATCAGAAACACAAACAATATAAACACAGGATCCTGTAAGCTACAAAGCAAAATCTCAGAGAGGCTGTCCCTGCAGGTTTTGTTCATGCAAAGCCACTCTTAATTCTGAAGCCAATGAGTGTGTGGGGACATCAAGATATTCCTCTCCACAACTAAGTTCACAAAAGAAAATAAACGCACTGACTAAAGTTGAGACTTCAGAATGTTCTTATGAGGGGTGGTCCTTTAAAATCCCCATTCTGACTTTCCACTAGAATGTCTTCAGAAATAAAAAGCAACTCCAGCTTTTATTATTTCTATGACTACTAATTTCAAAAACGTCGTTACTGGCTTTTGGTCCAGACTCCACATCATTATAAGAAGTTCAGCAGCTAGATTGCATTGTTATCTAATTGTGTCATCGTTCTTTATATCATTAAAGGTTGGATATTAGGAAAAAGTTCTTCACCAAAAGGGTTGTCTAAGCATTTTCTGTTGCAGACACTTCTAAATGCAATTTGAAGCATCTGTTAAAGCAGTGAAATCATCTGCGATGAGTTATGCAAATTTTATCCAGCTACAAAAGATTCTAAGCAAGATACGGGAATAAGTAACTCCAAACTGCCTTCGCTCCCAAGCTCCCAAAGGTCAGTATATTTATCAGAGAGTCTCAAGAAAGCTCTCTGGTAGTGTCAGAGTAACAAATGTGCTCCCTGAAACTTGAGGAAAAAATGTGTTAATAATTTAGCAAGTTTTCTCCTTTCTATTTCTTGAACCTCATTAATTTCATTTTGGTTTAAATGACAAACTCCCTAATTTTTTAGTCTTTCAAAGAGTACTTCAAAGGAAATCTAAGTTTTCCAAGTAAAAATAAAATAATATAAAATTATATTATATGAATTTATTTTCTCTTTGTGAATCAATATTAAAAACAACTCATGTAAACAGAGGTGTTATCACTCCATATTATGAAAACTCAGGTATATTTGCCATGAAAAATAAATTGCAATAATGAATGTCTAAGAACAGTTGCTGTCCTTCCTGTTACTGTCAAAGAACAAGTGTGAATTTTTTCTCCAAACAGAAGTTTAGTGGCTATTTTCCAATTTGATTTCTGCTGACCACAGATGCAGAATAAACTGACGCAGCAGGATAAATAATTGTGGCTGTTTCTCTAGAGACAGATAAAGGCTCATGATCATTAACAGTAAACAATAACTGCCAACAATAAACATTTACTGATACTCATAAAAATAATTGGCCATTGTGAAGCTCAACAAATTTAAGACAATTTTGCATAAAATTGGTGGTTGTGCATTTAAGATAACAGTATTTCACTGAAGGACAGCAAGTGATAAAACAGCCACTATCTCCTGATTCTGGCTGTTTAAAAAGACATTTTCTGAAACTGAGCATTCTGGTTTTTTCCTCCTGCATATTCTCCAAGGGATCACCTTGCCTTGCCCAAAAATTTAATGGGCGCTACACTTGCAGAAAAGTTGTGCAAGTAAAGCAAAACAAGTCCATTTTATAATTGCCAATTTTGCAACCAGGCAAAACTATGACTAATGCTCTGTTCAGCGAGCAATTTTGCTCAGTTTTCACCAGTGTGGTCTTCAATGCAAGAGAGGCAAGAAATTCCTTTTCTCCTTTCAATCCACAAAATACACGGACCAGATGGGTGCAAGCCGATTGTTTTCCTTGGAACATGTTGGTACTAAACAGTTCTTAAGCTGGCTCCGTGTACATCACAATCAGACCAAAGGTTCAGATGCAGGACAGGACTTAATCATTTGTCAGCCCAAGTCAGCTGAATGTCCCACAGTTACGATGAAAGTCACAGAAGCATACTTTTTAAAGGAAAATTGGGAATGAGTGAATTTTTAACCTTAATATTTTTTTAAGCAAAGAGATGCCAGATGAAGAGAATAATTAGACAGATCCAGTTCATGATGTGGTCAACCACTGGATCATACATAAATCAATTTAGGATTTCAAATTATGGCAATGCATTTTTTAAGTTTTCAACTGGTTATTTGTACCAACTGCTAAAAATCATCATTCAAAGCATGGTTTCACAAAAGACATCTTCAACCAACTTGGCTTACTTTTCTGAAATCCACTGGATAAAACTGAATTTAAAAGGCAGAATGCAATTTTGTCCCAGGTACAAAGCTGTGAAATTCTTTGGAATTCTGTGGCCATGAATTAAATCAATAAATCAAATAAAAAATGAATAGAAGCTTATGTACAAATGAAGAGGAGAAAACGAAATGCTACTTAAATGGAAGCTTTGACTTCAGTCATACCAATTTTTAGATAAATGATAAGAACTGGAGAGGGAAAGTGAGGAAAAAACGTTGCTTACTTTTAGTCCCAGTCAAGGTACACCTGAAATGAGAGTTAATTACTATATAAAAATAACTCTCCTGTTGGAAGTCTCCACTCAAATGAAGTGCTAGAAATTAAAGTACCTAAAGTCTCTGCAATTTTAATATCTTTTCATATGACTGCTGCAGTATTGCTCTTAAAAGTAATCAGCATCTCTTCATCTTCGTGATCATTATTTCGTTAAGCATCCGCTATCATGTTATCAGGGTCTTGAAGCGGTTTTGAGCTTTACTGATCATTACTTGGCATATGAGCTATCAAAAGTCAGATCCCATGGATATTTAAGTTATAAGGGTACACATGAGAGAACTCTGGTAACAATAGTTGACATCTGCATTAGTCCACAAGAGGAGCAATCTCACCAGACTCTTTGCTCCATAGCAAACAAAATTTGTTTTGACAAATTAGTCTACCTTGAAAGAAGAGCACGACAAAATATAAATATACTGTCACAAAAACCAGACTGGTAATTCAGCTGAATTTAAACAATGAAATTACAAAAGTGATTTTAATGTCCCAAAAGAAAATAAAAATAATTGCATTTTTAAAAAATCTTATTTTCTCTTGATCAAACACTCTTAAGATCCTTATGTTCCAGAAGAATCTGGTGTAAATAACAGAAAATTTCAGATTACAGAACTGAGGTGAAATCAGTTGCTTGGCTTCCTTTTCTATGTGGACTCAGCAGGCTAATTTGTCAAGGACATTCTCAGGGTGGTAATAGCGCTTGGCAGTAATATGTATCTGTAAAATTCCAGCAGAGCAAATAACTGGAATAAGCGTCAAGAAAACTCAGTTATCTGCTGTACTAATAACCACGAGGCTGTACACATCATGCTGAGAAAACCTCCAGAAGGAACAATATCATCGCCTTAAAATTTCAGGTTGGCTTGATGAGCTGTTTATTCCAATTAACACAGAAGGAAATTGCTGGGTAACTACCACTCTCATTTAGGAAGTCTGTCTAATGTTCACACTATGATGAGTTCTGAAACATACATTTTTTTGAGGATCACTACATTTAAAGCAACATTAAATCACATATGGCAACTACAAATTTAATCTCCTCCTGCTGTAATCATAGATAGAAATAAATTTCTAAGGAGTGTTCACACATCCAACAGAAAAAGTAAAATACCTGAAACTGCCTCTGATCAGAGCATGAGTTAAATTTTCATTTTACAAGAGGCTACCAAAATTCTGTTTCAGTGTTGAAAGTCTATATCCCTGGTCATTGTGCAGTTAAGGGAATGAGCACAATACTGTAAAATGGTGTCTTGCAAATAGCATGAAGTGGTCACTTCTGTCCTTTTCAATATTTGTTTTTCTAAGGATTAATGAAACTGGTGGGACATACTGTGTATAACATTCTGTATGAAATAGCATTTATACCTATATATATAACTTTTATAAATTCGTAAAATTTTGTGTGTACAAAGACTTCTTTTCACGGGATATTGTATTAGAAATCTAATTGTCATTTTCAATTAATATAGTAGAACACTAATTTATTGATCTACTTTGTGTTACTGGTTCTTTCTTCTATTTGAAATTTTGAAAATTACTCCCAAGAATTTTCCAAATATTCCATAGAAAAAACAGTTTCTTTGTGCTAAGATGTGAAGTGTGCATGGTCGAATGGTTTCATTCTACATGGTTACAAGCTGAGCCTTGACCAAATTAAGATGTGGAAGGCAGTGTTTTTTGCAATGGAAAGATCTAAATAACTGAACCCTTAACACAAGAGAAAGGTTCATAGAAAAATTAGAAGTCCTTGCTGAGCCAAGACAGGAAGAAGAGATAATTTTATTTAGCAGATAGAAAAGCTCAGGTCAGAATAGTGACCACTTTTTCTCAAGAGCAGCATCCATTGAAACACAGTCTGAAGGTGGAATAAAGTTAAGCCTTCCCAAAATGGAAAAAACCCCTCTAATCTGACCTAAACTGTATAATCATCTACACTTATAATTTAAAATTTTGAAAATAGTATCCAACATCGTGAATCCTAACCTTTGAGCTGATTGACTGATTCTTTAGTTCTAATGATTTCCCATTATTTTCCCTTTTTTCATTTTAGGCAGAATTACTACGGACAGGAGGCAACTATACAAAGTTGCTCAGGGAGAAATAAAAAACTAGCACTTTCAGGATGTTTTTTCATAAACTTGAAAATAAAGGCGGTGAAGTTTACTCATGTCTGTAACACAGGAGGAAACATTTCAGTCTACATGAAAGAACTGGATATGCACAAAAAACTACATTAATGGAGATTATTCTGGAAGCTGGATGGCCCACAAGCACTGGGATGTGTCTCACATCAAAGTTTTGAATTTAACTGAGGGTACAAATGACTACAGTGTTGTGACTTAAAGATTTATGCCTGAAAAATCACTACATCAGAGCAACTTTTAGATCAGGAGTAACCTCTCACTGAAATTATCCAAAAGAATTGGATAAGGTGAAATGATCATGCTGCAGAAATATTTCTGGTTTTTAGGAAATAGAATACAGTCATATTCAGTGACATTTAAAAAAAACCTTGGACACACTACATTCACATTACAGCATGGTACAGTCAACAATATTTCTCTTAATCTCCAGTGTCTCTCACAGTAGTAATGGCAGGATGAAATCACCAAGCTTAAAAATACTATGTAAGGACTGGTATTCTCCCACACATATGGGATACCTCTGTCTACTTCAGAGAGATTTATCCTGAGTTTTCTACAGTCTCTGTAAATACTGTAGACATTAAGCAACCACTGGAGTGTTTCATATGTTCCCTCAAAGCTTATTCCACTGGTTTACGCTTCCAATAGGTATCAGAAAGAGTAGAACTCAACAGCAAGGAGTGAGATAATTGGATGAAAATAATAGTATTATTGGCACATGAGAAATTAAAAAAATATTGATTACCTAAAGGATCTGAAATATGCACCTTATCTTGTGCAACTTCCATACTGAGGCTTTGAAACAGACACTGTAATTTATAACTCCTAATTTTTAAGTCTTGTCAATGTGAAGTCCTCAGCCTCCCTCTCCAAAGTAATCAACTGAGACATATTTACTATTAAGATTTTATACCGTGGCCTTATTGCTTACAATGTTTCTTGCGAGCAAACATACTGGTTGCATGAATACCTAAACTCCATGTATCCCCCATCACTTGTAAATTGTTACAAAGAGAAATGGTGTTTTTCTGCGCTAAATTATAAGTTACCAGGAGTAGAGTGAATATGGAGTAAGATTTCACATAGCAAAATAAAGAATGCACAAAGACATTAAACCCTGGATCCCAGCCCTGAAATCCTATTTTATACTAATTTCTTTGGCTTTTGGAAGACATTAGGACAGGCTGTAGCTTACTAGAAATAAAACATTGACACTGACAATCCTAGTTTAAGCAGCTGTTCTGCAGATGCAAAGGAAGATTTAAAATGTTCCCTGGACAAGCAGCCTGAAAATTACTCCCTCACAGACGAATAAGCATCAATACAAAATACACTGTTAGAAACCTTGTATTTCTATATAGCAGATAATGAAAAACCATCTGTCCGTTGTGGTTATTTGGCAAGCAGCCAGACCAGCATACCATTTTACTATCTGTATTTAAGATATCCTGCTAATAAACAGTATTTCTTAACTGTTTTCATTCTGTCTGCACATGCTGAATAAAAACTTCATCATTTAACCCACCTCTTTTCAAGGTCAGTCATGTACATAAGAAGATTAATTCCTGAAAGTATAACTGTGTTCCTCTTTTGGATTTGGAGAAGAAAGAGAGCTTTAAATTAGTTGAAATTAGTGCTAACATTTTATTCTGCAGGAATTTTTCAAGCTAAGCATAATATTTCTATGGACTTTTCACGATCAATATCCTGGGCTCTCAATATCCAATTCTACTCCAAGTTGTCTTTCAGGTGTCAAAAGCCAGTGGGTATTAAGAGATAAATTGTATCCAGCACTACTTTGGTCCAACAAATAACATGAAGAATATGTTTGCGATTAAAATTCACACAATGGAGTATTCTAAGTGAACACATTTTAGTATCAGTAGCAGCACATGTCGATGATGAAAAATACACAATGGCATGGTACTCTGTGCTGTATTATGCAAATGGATGCAGCAAAGGTCAAAGCTTATCTCAATCTTATAATAATGTAGTCTGCAGAGAATAATTAATTTACAGTGTGCTTTCTTATATTGTGTACCACAACACTAAAAGCCATTTTATTCAGGAATTTTCTTTTTTTATGTTGCAGAGAGAAATCACATCAAAGGTTTTCAATTTTCTCTTTGGGGACTATGGGGGAAGGGAAGGCACAGTTTTTTGTTTTCTATTAGTCTAATAGCAACAGCAAGCTAAAATTAAGCACTAAAAACACAGTGTTTTAATTGCTAAAATGCTGTTAAACTTTGGTGTTTAGGAATGAGAGTTCCATGCCCAACAGCTGCCTTACATTACTTTAGTGCAAGTGTTTGAACAATTTCCATGAAGCAAGCAGTACTATAAGGATTCAGTTATACTACGTATTTCCCTACAGAGGAATATATATACATTTGTAAATTACTGAAGCCCTGTGCTGGGGATGGGAAGTGCCATCCAGAGCAGAGAGGTTATGAAGGTAGTAGCATAAAAAGATAACCTGTGTCTGAGGTGCTGGCGGGAAGTTGGAAACTGGTGTTCCCTGAATTCTCTTCCTGTCACTGTAAACCCCATCTTCTCCATACACCGGTCCAGCTCTATTTTCCTCTGTCTGCCAAAAAGAACAACAACTTCTTGGCTTCGTAAAAAAAATACCCTTCAAGAGCTGATGTTCAGAGCAGCCCATGCTACGTTATGCAAACACTTTTTCACACCTATTTTTAAATACACATTAGACACACAGAGTTTTAAGAAGAGTGGTCTTCTGACATTAGCCTCAAGAGAGCAGATCTCTAAGCGATAGGATGAGATGTTTGTGTTCTTTCAAGTCTGAGGGATCTTATTCCTTACCCTCAAATTCTTGTACTGTATTGTCATTTTGAGCTGGAAGCTAAATATAGGTGCTTGGGAATCAGGTGAGGTCACACTGTACAGAGGACAGAAATCTACCATGATAAGGAAGGCTTAATTGGTCCCACAGGAAGTCTGTCATTCATCAGGAATTTTAAGTCCCCAGTTCCAGCTTCAGTTTGTTTAGCATATTTTCCCTCATATTTTCTAGGAAAGTACATGCTTGTGGTTGCTTCAAGGGAACCTAAACAACATGTTCTTCATGTGAGCCGGTGATCTCTAAAGCCCATTCCCTGCTGTTTGCACAAGTCAGAACAACTCTTGTGTGGTTTTTATCACCTTTATGTGAGAAACTTGCACACAGGCAAGCACCTTTCTCCATCCCTAGAAGTCATCTGACACTATAACCTCTGCATCACAAGATGCAGAACTAGACCAATGGCAATGCCATCCAAACTAACACAGATCGCGTTGTCCTTACGTCACTTTACACACTCCAAACGAAACACAAGCAATTTCCAGGGAAGGTGAAAATGCTGCAGACTAGCTAATGTTGACAGTAGTTGCTAAAAGGTCATTTGGAGACATTCATTAGTTGTTTGCTGTAGCAGACAGTCATTATTATTGGCAGCAGAAATTGGCAGAAAGCGCTGCTATTGTCAGAAAGCATTAAAAGAGTGTCATTTGTCAATATGTGCTCTTCTACAGAGCAGCAGGCTAAGAGAAATTTAAATGGGAAAAAATAGCAAGAATATCTTGACGTGCTTTTATCTGCATCTCCTGATGTCGGCATTGAAGATTCTTTAGGAACTCTGTATCAGCCCACTATCCTCTTTATCTGGGAGCAGAAAACCAGAAGAATATGCAGGAAGATTTTATCCTAAATTTCAGTTTCTAGGATTCTGCTATGAGTTTTTCCAGCATGAAGAATCGCTGTGACTATCCACCAATTAGATCGGCACATTTAGCACTAACTCTATTTCTAAGCACAGTTACTTAGGTGTTGCTATCTAAATGAACTCAGATCTGCTTGCCCTGCATTGGTAAGGGGAAAAATATATTAAGATTAAAGATCCCTTTTTTTTTTTTTGCTCCCTTTGACTAAATGCAACCATAATACATTTCAGATTTGGAAGGTGAAGTAAAGTATAAATCCAAGTTGCATCTCCTTACAGTTTTCCATTAAGGCATTCCAATAATGGAATTAATGAAACTTTCATTTTAATGCTGTCAAGTTACATTAAATGCATTATTTAGCCCTCCCCAAGCCTACATTCTAATAAATGTCAAGTCCCCAATTATTAGATATTTAAATATTTGTACTAAGAACCTTTATTAATGAGAATACACACTGCAGATATGTGTGCTGTTGTACTATTAAAGTGAGATAAATAACCTGGGACAATTATTCCCAGTCTTAATAAAGCTGATTTTCTAATCAAATGTCAATAAAATGACTTGTTTTTAATATGGACACAATTACACTAATAATTTTGAGTTATTAAATAATAACTTTCAGAATGAGCACAGAAGCACTGTTAAATTTTTTTTTGGTGACACCCTTCATTCTCCTACTGGTTTCCTTCACCTCAAGCACTCAGAATCCTTTTCATTCAGTAAAGCAGTCAAAGGCTGATGCTTCACTTTCATTTCCATCTTTATCCCTGTCACAGGAAAGATGACAAAAGCGAGAAGATGGGTGAGATAACAGAAGAAAGGGAATGCTTTATAGCACATCACCTTTGTTTTGTAGTGTATTTCATTGCTCACCAGCCAGCTCTGCATTTTCAATTAGGATGTCCCAACACTTTTCTATAAGAAAGAAAATGAGCAAATTCCTTTAGTACACTTTCCCCATCTCAGTCCCTCATTTGACTGTCTGCTGGATGCACTCATTTTTCTAGGAGAAGTTCAAAAAACTGAAAGCCAGTGTAATACCATGGGACAGCAATCTCAAAGCAACTAAATGGAAACTGGCAATAGCAGGAGTGTCGATGCAAAACTTATGTCTTTAGGGTTGCTGACAGCTTTGAGTACTAATTTTGACCTTGACCATAATTCTTTTCCTAATTCAAGAGCTTTCCTTTTTATTCTATTCATTAACAATGAAATTGAATTTTTAAATGAATCTGCATAGTGAAAGAAGCCGACACGTTTTCACTTCAAAGATTTATGTATTCTTAAGGGATTTTTTCATGTGCCCTGTTGGTGAATCATTGAGGAAAATATGGTTACTGTGTTACAAAAGCAATAAAACATGCAATTTACTAAAACACTATCAGAAAATATTATCCAGGGAAGAATGAGTCTGATTAGCTCACAGCAGCAGATAGGTTTATGATTGCAAGTTTTATGACTATTTGATAACATAAAGCCCTATTTTTTCTCAAAAGGAAGTTGCAGCACTTAATGCATTTGCTGAGCTTGGTGTTGTCAGCACTATAAATCACTCAACAAGTTGCACTCCTCAGAAATAGAATCTGCACTTTCTGGTTAGAAATTTACAGTGTGCTAATAAACTACTTGAGAGATAATTTCTGATTTTCAATATCTACTCAAAAGAACAGTTATTGCTACAGTCAAAGGCATTTATTGCTGATAAAAATACAAATAATATCACCAGTTAGTTACATTTAATAATGACCGTAACTGACCTGGAGCAAGTTGTTCCTTACATTTAAAAGCAGCAAAGGATGATGATCTTTGGTGATGGGTTTCAATTACTCTTGTAAGATGTAGTAATACGAGATAACTAGACAATACACTTGGATGACAATTTTTTATTACATTTCCCTGATCGGAAATTAAAAAAAAAAATTATTTTCTAGTCTTTCCTCATCTTTGGGGCAGACCAAATTATTCAGTTGCTTCAATGTATCCACAAATCACATATTCTGAGTGTTTGGTTCAAGTTCTGTCGTGTTGATTCTATCACAAACAAATATTAATGGAATGTCACAATCACACTTGTACTGAAGGGAAATCTTGAGGCACTACATCCTGGCACTGTCATATAGTTCCCAAGGGCAAGAGAGCCTTTGACTTCAGGAATAATATTTGTTATAACAGCATGATTGCTATTTTAAAGACTGATATTTATTTAAGGACTGGTAATTATTATTTTAATGCCACATAAAAGAACTTACTGACAAGACAGTGTTTGACACTAGAAAGAACCTAAAAGGAATGAAAATTAGTGCAGCATCATCTCTAAAAGTATCTGCTTAACTTGAGCTTGTATTAAGGAAAAATTAGGCAGAATGCAGCTGAATAGGTTGTGGCAGATCAGAAGTAACCAAGCAGAGAAGAAAAGCAATATAAAAAAAATAAGCCAGCAGCCAATTTAGTAGAAATGACAGGATAACCTTTTCTAGGTGTGTGGTCTGAAGTTTCATTAGGGCACAGGTTCCCAGACTATTTTCAGCGGAGATGCAGGTATTGAGACTGCAGATGTTCCACAGACAGCTCGTTAGTCACACAGTGCTTCATTCACCAGGTTCCTTCCAGCTGAGAAACTCCACAGACATACAACAAAGAAATATTAAAAAGCGTGTCAATGATATAGACACACTTGTCTACAAGCAATCATCATTATTACAGGAGGTCACATGCCTCTGCGTCAAAGGATGTCCTCAGAGATTCAATAAAAGTCTTCCTAGAACAAATCTCTGTTAAAAACAGGGCTCATCCTGCAGAAGTCTTCAGCATCCCTACTTCCAGCTGCTCCATTTGCCTCACGGAAAGATCTCACTTCAGCCATATGGAAGCACCCGTTCACTCCATCTGCTTCCCTCCCACCTCACTGGCATTAACTGCTCATCTCCTAACACAGAGATCAGTCCTATCCCATTTGTTCAGCACCAGCCCAACAAACACAAACTACAACAACAAAGAATTTCCTCTTTAAACTCTGACACTCCAAGGCTCATGCAGTGCACTATGAATGACTTTTTAATTTGTTAAATCTTGAAGGAGCACAATAAAACATGCAAATGAAGGCTGTAGAACTTTGGACTGTCTGATGTTGGAATGAGGAGCTACAAACATCTGAAGGAGTTTAACAAGATTCTTTTGTCAGTCCGAATTGTGTTTAATAGCGTATAAAAAAAAAGTTCAGATTCTTCTCAAATTCATCACAGTTTTGCCTTACAATGCTCTGGTCTATCTGACACACAAATCTGCAGATTAATTAGTCCTCTGAAAGAGCTACCTGGACACGATATTTCTGTCTAAATAAAGACCCCTTCCAAGCTGCTTTTCCTGCTTCTGTGGCTCAAGAAACCACCCATTAAAACGGTAACAACAGATAATTAGCCCCTAACTGCAGCTGCTTGCATGTTTTCTGGTCTATTTACATATCCTTGAAACTATTATGTCCAATTAGTCGTTTGGATTGTTTCTCCCTTCTAGCAGTAAGAAAAGAAGAAACTCTTTAAAAATGTGATCTCTCTTAGGCTTCCCACTGAATATGCCACTCAGCTACCCTTATAAGGTAAAAATATAAGGTATACCGTATAAGGTAAAAAGCTGTGCCTTAAATTATTTGCTGCTTTTCCCTTTACCTAGTACTCCGTACTAGGTGCATGCACTCTGTTGTACAGATACTGCCAGCTGAGTACACTTCATAGTTAACAACCTGAAAGCAACTCTAATTTAAATTGCTCCAATATTATATGCACAATCTCCCTGCAGAAATGTAGAATACTTGTGAAAGACCGCTTTTAAGAATCTTGGTTTAGTCACTGAAACACCTACACACCTAAAAAAAATTAGATCTATTATAGCTTCTACAATTTTATGTTTTACTTCATAGCTACAGTAAAACAAAATGAATTATTTTAGTGCCAGATTGAATATTTTAAGAGGAGCATTTGAAGTAAAGCATTATCTTGACTAGCACTAGAACATCAAAATACTTAGTGCTCCTGGAGGAGTTGCCTTTTGCTCACAGCAGATAAGCAAAGACTACACGATACTACATTAAATACTCAGATGTACACGTTCCTCAGGCCAGTTTTATTTATCAGCTATGCATAACCCCTTAACTCCTCCTGAAACCACAACTCCCCGCAGTTCTGTCCCAAGCAATGAAGGCACATACTAAAATCAGGCCCCAGAGAGCGCTGCCACCCAGGATTCCCGGTGCAATGCTCAGAGAGAGCCGGCCAAGCAGCTGCTCCTCCCAAAATGCTGGAGGGAAGTCCAGGAATGGCAGAGGGCACGGTATGTTACAGTCTATCCTGTGGGGCAATTCTTTAACAGGATTTAAGAAATGTATCAGTAGTAGATTCTTCTGTGTATCTGGGAAGGAGCTTAGCATGCTCCTTACCTGAGTTTACCAGACTGCTACATAAATGTATTCTCCCCATCTGTTCTCCTCCCTCAAGTGGTGTCACTGCTCATCTCTGAGGCTGAATTCCTATTGCTAGGGCAATGGCAGCTACAGACCTGGCTTGTCACTTTTGTTGCCTAGCAGCAGGTCCTTGGGATCTTTTGCTGTGTGACTTCTTTGTAAAAGAAGGCGCAAAGTCACCCTTTGAACCCCTTGTCAAAATCGCCTCTGGGGATGGGTGACGTGCACCACCAAAGCCTCTGGAATGACCAGCACCTGTAGAAGCTGGGATTTCTGTCACTCTCCAGAAACAGTAATCTGCCTTGATTTGAGAACACGTTTTCATGCTGCTGTCAGCACATGAGCTTAAGGAAAACAACATGACTGGTGTCTCACATTGCTTGTTCCCCTTCAGCCTCGATGTTCCGGCTGACTGCTTGCCACTTGTACTGCTATTTTGACTGGCCTCGGGTTGCAGAGGTCTTTGCAGTGAATCTACCTGCAACATTCCTAAAACAATCAGCATCCCCAAAACACTTGACAGCTCTGGAGGAAGGCTTTATTAAAGTAAAAAAAACCTTCTGAGAACACAGAAAATCAGTGAATTTGTCAATGGTTACAGTTATGAGAGATTGAATTTGCATTTATAGTTTTATACTGTTTTACTTATATTTTACCTATTTCAGAGAAGTACAGTTTGCTCAAATATTCTACAGTTAATGCAGCATTAACAAATTTGGCTGCCATTACCTGTATCAAAGAACATTTTTGCAGCCACTTTGTTAATCTACAGCCCAGCATTTGCAAACAAAATCCACTTAGAGAACTTTTACTTACATGGGATGTTCATGCACTTGTGTCTTCTTCTAATGCACTGTTTTAAAAGTGAATTCTTTTATTGCAGCACATTTTTGAAATATGCCACAAAACTTTTATAGAAGGTAAAAATCTATATAAATCTTGACTGCCTGTAAATAAGATGGAATGACAGATCAATTGCTCTTTGGCATTTCTGGCTGAAAAGTAGCTTGGGAAACACATGCCATGGTAATGACACAAGAGGGAAGAAAAGGAATCCACCCAGTATTGGAAGTGCTAAAAAGAGCAGAAGGATAAACCAGGTCAGTGTTGCCATTATGTAACATCCTCAACCAATTTTAACAGATTCTGTGCTGTCTACCTTAAAAATACAACCCTTACAAAAACGGCTGTGTCCCACTCCTGCAGCTCACAACTTCAGTTTAGAAAATTCTAGTCTAAATTCCAGCTTAAGAACCTATTTTTGGTACTGGCTGCAGCGAATCTCCATGCCTCATTTAAACAATTATGTCATTAATTGTTTGGATTAAGCACTTTTGTAGTCCATCTGCAGAATTAAATAGAAGCAGCTTTATGGTGGGAAGCCTCTTGCTACACTGAATGCAGCAGCCCATCTCATTTACATGCAAGACAGCCATCATCTCATTCCCCACATCATGCATAAAAAGAAAAACTATTTTAATACTATCCCAAATGCACATGACAGCACAAATAAAGTGCTTTCAGCTTTACAGTATCCATTACAATTAATTATCCAAAAGTCCTTGGCATAAACTGTGAAAAGCCCTTTCTTTTGAATAAATGGATTCCATCAAAATTATACAGGCACCTGAACTGACTGCAAATGAACGCAGATATTCACGGGCATTTTTTTACAGACAAAGGCCTTTTCTCCGTCAAAGTTGTTTGACACAGGATTTTACTGCCCTGGATTTCTAGTATAACAGAGAGCATAATGTTTTTGTTAGCAGATAAAGCTAAGAAGGTGTGGTTTATGATATTTCAAGAGATAAGGCCAATAACAGGAGAAAATATTGATGTTATATGTAATTTTTTTACCTTTATAAAGTCAGTAGAGCTATTTCACAATCACGCAATTTTTCAGTGTCAATTAGACTACTCATTACACTATGATAAATCAAGTAACAAATGAGAAATCTCCCAGAACCTCTGATAAGTCATAAAGAGAAAGAACATCCAAGTGGACTACAGGCTAGAAATTTGTAAGTGGAAGGGACAAACTAAATTAGCATGAAAAGCTTACCTAAGCACTAAAGTTCTGTTTAGTTAGAAGGCTACTGAGTTGAAAAAAGCTCAAAACTTACTAATGAATTCCTTCTCCCTTCAGGAATGGAATAGCAGAAAAGAAAAGCAGCATTTTACCATTTCAATTCTGTGTTAAATCCTGTCTTTTTGACACCCCATTTGTCAAGGTTAATATTTGCCTTTCATTGTCCCTAAATAAATTCTGCTTATTATAGTTACTAAAGTTACCTGGCATTTTATAGTAGAGTCAGCATTTGCTCTGTTGTGAACTCTGCATTGTAAGTATTTTAAACTCTCTCCTTCCTCTGGGTGGAATTATTTCTGCAACAATGGCTATTCTAGGTGGCTATTTTGGGATGGACCTATATTAAAGCTACTGCAAAACGTTGTCATTAAAATACAAATGCAGAAGTACTATACTCCTCAGATTGCTTCATCCTTGTTCCACAGCACTTATATTTGTATTGATTTTATAATGAATGCACATGAGATGAGGGAAGTGCTGACTTTTCTTGCTCTGCCATGTTCATTCCTGCTTTTCTTGTCTAAGTGAGGTGCAGTGTCTCACTGAACTGTTAAAAAAGAAAGACTAACAGCAGGAGAATAAGTTTCTCTTACAGCATAACCATTATAGAGCTTCTCTCATAAGGCACTAGGTGTAACTAACTTAGTGCATTAAAAAAAAAGTGACACCTGGGATTTTGTATTCTCTAGAATGTACAACTTGAAAGAAATGGCAGTTTGGAACATAAGTAAAACATTGACTCAAGCACCACCAGCAAGCATGCTCCTGGTCCCTTCACCCACAGCACACAGAGATTCCGTGGATTGTGTTTCGTAAGATCCTTCAAGTGATGATTGTAATGACTTAGGCTGAAATAAGGTATTGAAACCCTGCCAGTCAGAGGTTTGAGAAGTTTTCCCAGGACATTAGTCCCATTTTCTTAGCTGCGAGACCTCCTGAAGATGTCATTCATTGAGATAATATCTAAACCATTAGCTGGCACTAGGAAGATGGAGATGGTAATTCAGTGCCAGTGCAAGTACAGCTCAGAATGCCAAAGGAGAGCAATGCTGAATTCACACTTTGACACTGACCTTACCCAGATAAATCCTGTCAATAAGATACTTTCCCAAAGGCAATGCACAAGGCACATTATCATGATTGTCTTATTTCTCCACAATTAGTTCACCTAATGTGTTTAATACTCCTAGAAATACCATTCCCATAAGACAACTAATAGCAGGTGACAGACAGAATGTCAAGACTTATTCCCAGGTACTCTTCTTCAGAGACAGCTTCCTATTTGCTACGCAGGCCATTTCAGAACTCACTGCAAACTCACAGGAGACCATATACTCACACTGAAATGTATGTGGGGAAAAAAACCTAAAATATGACACTTTAGCCCTCAAAATAGTTATTTGTATGGTACATCAAGTTAGAAGAAACTTTGACACCTGTGCACTTTATGCAAAAAAACCAAAAATTCGTATTACCTGGAAATACTAATAAAAACACCCTACCTTTTGTGTTTAACACATGAACAGTTATGAATTTTCCATGAAGAGTAGGTCTGTTCTAAGAGACTGTAGAGATGAAAGACTTCCTGTGTTAACAATACTTACTTATTTGATCCAGGTCCAAAATCTGTTTGCAGACACTACTGAAGAAAAATCATGACCAAGAAAGCCAGGCCACAATATAATGCATGCCAAGGGCATATGCCTAGGGCTTTTTATACATAACTAGAAATCTGCTTAATATTAAACCAAGGAGGAAGTTTGAACCCCTCCATGAATAGAGAATGTTTTTCGTAAGGATGTGACGGTAGCTTTTTTTCTGCCACCAATTCAGCAGTATTCTAAACCTTTGCAGGGAGGAAGAAATACGAGTAGTGTAACTGCATGAAGTCTGTATTGACAAATGAAAAAGTTTCATACTTCTGTTGCCCATTCAAGTACTTCACTGTTATCAGTTACAGATTAAACTTCTTTCCAGATACACCTGTGGCTGAGTTTTGAATTAAGTACCTTGGATATAGGTAGCAGCAGAGATGGGTCCAACTGTACTTGGTGACCTATTATTTTATCTATATCTCTACGTGGGTTTTTAATACCTTCAGCACACTACTTTAGATCTCAAAGACAAGGCTAATTGGACTTCACAGGAGGCAGAGAAAAGAAAACATTACAATCTTCTGAAAATAACTCTCAAAGGCTTTTAATTTCAAAGAGGCTTTCCTGCTTTTTAGGAGATGCAGTCTCTTGCCGACTATCTCATGAGACCAGGCCAGTTTAAATATGTCACAAAAGCACAGCAAGCAGTAACAAAAGCTGCTCCCAGTTGTTACACACTTGGGGTTACTGGCCAGAGCCCCAAGCTGGGAAACAGGAAGCACTATAGATGGTGCTGAAACACTGTATAAAGACCACAACTGAGAGTGAGATGGAACTACAAGACACACTGAAAAGTCTGCAAAATCCATGACAACAATTGCTGCAGTGATTTTAAATTTTGTTACATACCACCTTTTTATCGCAAGCAGGAACAAGAAGGTCCAATGGTACATAATGCTGTGATTCCCTGCTCAGACCCGAATTGTTCTCTAGTAAAACTTCCACGATTTTCTGGATAAATATGGTGCTCAGCACTATTGTGACAAGAAAGAAGCTTACATCTAAACTTGTACTTTTGGTACCACTTTAGGCAAGTTCTCAGGAAGTCTTTTCAACTGCTGTTACATAGAGAAGGAAAGAGAATACACCATTACAAGCTTCCCCAGGTTCCAAACTAAGGAGATTTTACTACTGAAATGCTATTCAAGCAAATTATATCCTTCTTTCAACTTACTTGAAAAGAGCTTCCAAGATAGCTTATTTCATAGATAAAAATTGTTGCAGTAAAACTGATTAAAATGTATTACATTATGTGTAGTTCAAAGTTATCTTTGCTTCAGGCAAGGTATTTATACCTTTCATCAGGATTAACTATTTTTACCAAGTATTTTTTAAACGTATGTCACTCAATTTTTATTCAGTTCATTACACCTGTAAGTCTATTTTGGAGAGATTTCTGAGGATTTATTTCACAATAGATGAGCTTAATGTGTATTTCAGTGGGAGACAGGATGGGTGCTTGGAGAGATATGAAGAGATGATCCATGTATTAGTCTCCTAACAGAAGAATTCAGTATTAAAAGAGAGACATGAAATGTACACACTGGCTGGTATTTAAAGCTTGTTTCAATCCATCTTCTCTTTCATACCTGAAAAATATGCTGAAGCCACTGATAAAACTTCCTTTGGGAGCACATGTGATTAGTGGCTATTAATACATACAGACTGGTGTTTTTGTCAACTGATAGTTTCAGAGTGGTGCAGTTACATCAAGAAAGCAATTTCTGTATTAGTTTCCTAAATTTAAACAAAAGGCTCCCAGTGTTGCACACAGACCATCAGGCACTTCTCTATTTACTTTCTTTTAGCTGCCAAGGGGAACTCCTATATGCAAACCAAAGGTCTTGAAGAAATTCATGCAAATTCTGCTTTTTGATTACATACTGATAAAGCCTGTTACAGAAATTCTCAGTTTTTCAGGTCATTCCTAGAAAGTGTGAAATTCTGCTCTTATAACCAATATATCATTCTTTTTCTTTTCCTCATATCAAAAGGTACAGCTGCATTACATTTCCCTGTGCCGCAACATTTGCATGTTGATTCCATTTAAAAATGTTCAGGTATTTGTTCAGCAACTTCCTACACACTGAAGGATTTTTTTTTCCCCCCAAAGCAAAGAAAACCCCAAACTAATACCTTCTCTCTCTTGAGCACAAATGGAAGTGTCTGATACCAAAAAATAGCCAGTCTAGTATTTTTCAGCTACATTTCTGAAAATGCCAACAGAAGAAATGCCTTTCACTCCAAGTCTTCTGAAGTAAATTGATTTGGTTGGGTAAGCACTACCCAGCTGCCTCGGTGTCATCTGGAATAAGTAGATACATCCTTTGCTTTGTAAGATCCATGCTCACAAATTACTGTGCATCATACCTGCCTCAACATTTCCCTGAGCAGCTTAATGAGATCCTTGTTGACTTCAATCTTACTAGGTGTAAACCCAAAGCTGCTGTTGGAAGTTCCTGGCATTTGTTCAATGTTTACTTGGCACTTTGTACACTTTATATTTCAGTTGAGAAATGACTGGTGCCGTGTTTTGCACAGCATTCTCAGACAGCTTAAAAGGACAGTAGGGCTAAACACTGTCCTTTGCTTATTCTGTTGTTTTGGGGGAGATGTTTTCCATCTCCCTGCCATTCATTTCCGCTTTATGCAGCAGCATTCATTTACCTTTTACATTTGTTTACATTTGCATGACACATCAAACATATTAAAAACTCTTTGTCATGTTTAATCAATGTTTTCCAGATCATGTCCTGCTTCCACACTGACAAGTTAGACAAAAGAATTCTTGTTGGACAGCAAATTAACCAAGACTCACAAAATTTCTTCAAATTTTTGCAGATTGATTGTATTCTGCTTTTCCCTTCAGAGACAACATGCACATAAAGAAAATGAAAAAATATTTTTCCCTCAAGAAATAACTCAAGCTATTTAGCAAGTAATAAGAAAAAAACCGTATCTATTGATTATTTTTGAATCCTTATACTCAGAAAACCATCCATCATGCCTTGCTTCTTGGGTGAAGAGTTCAGATAAGATTCAAACACAGGGATGAGGTTAAAGCAAAACAAAATTACACTTACTGGTCATGGACAGCTAAGGAATATCAGGTCTACCAAAAACATTGCCGTGGCTCTTTTTTTTGAGAAAATTTGTGTCATTCTTTCAGGGACAATACCTCAGTAACTCACAGCAGACGCCATTCTGTTACTCATCCTATCCTCCAGCTTTCAGACAGACTCATATACTGGATTCCCTGCATCATACTACAGACTGTACTCTCCATGGGAGATGTAACACATCTACCACACTATGTAGAAAGAAGTGATGAAGGTACCATGAACAATTATCAGAGTGAAATTCATGTTATTTTCTAGTAAGCCGCTTTAATTTCACATAACATGAATAATTTATTTTTCAAGAATAATTACAGGTTCCTGTGAAAAACAATAACTTATCTCCAAAACTCTGCTATACACTCTTTAATTAGACACTGAATATTCCATCAAAATTCACTTAATAGGTGACACCAATAGCAATTTTTTTTACTGTGTTTTTCTGATCTTTATCTTAATGTCTATTATTTCCACACAAAACTCTTTGGCAATAGAGTTACTTCTTGGTCTCTCTTAATCTTTTGAAGCTGTGGACATTATCTTTAAAAACATGGTTTGCTTACAAATTTCAGGATAGAAAAATAAAAGACTGCTGATTTTGGATTGGCCTCAGCTTGATAAAATACTTGATAGAGTTTAACAGTGTTTCCTGCAGGATTTTGGAGTTGTATACCCTTCCTTTCAAAATAGCCTTCTCTAGTTCAAACATTCTACGAGGAACTTCTTAAGCCAATTCCACAG
Source organism: Dicrurus megarhynchus (assembly GCA_013399195.1). NCBI lineage: Eukaryota > Metazoa > Chordata > Aves > Passeriformes > Dicruridae > Dicrurus > Dicrurus megarhynchus. Next base: position 105,953 of record VXAD01001550.1, read on the forward strand.
ATTCTTTTTAATTGGTCAAATACAACAAGGAGTTTTTTTAGTTTTAGTAACACAAAGCTTATTTAGTAATACAAATACCGAGTCAAGCTCTCCGGTCCCAAACGTGAATTTATTCCAATAAGAAAGTCAGCTTTATCTCTCAGCAATGTTGTCATCTATTCTCAAGGTTAAAACTGAAAACAGTCACAAAATGCAAGCAGCAAGAGCTGTACTTCATCAGTAACCTTTTCACTGATAGCAAAAATAAGAGAAGTGACACCACGATACTTCTTGCATTAATAAGAACGGTAATAAACTATAGCTGGGATTAGCATTTGAGAAGCTCAGGCTTGTGGACCAAAATGCCTGCTGAAAGTTGTGCCTGACCAATTGCTTCTTAACGAAAGTTCCTAAAATAACAAGAACCAAATGTGACATTTAAAGAAAAGAACAAGAACATTTGTCCACTTAATTAGGTTAAGCCTGAAAGCATTGCAGTTTTACACTTTTTCCTTTCATTATGGTATTTTATAAGCAGCATTAGAACAAGAAAATAGTATGTATTATACTTCAGTAATTCCACTTTCTAAAAAAACCCTTCACACTATGTCAGAAGCCAAATAATGTGTTTCCTTAGTTTACAATTCCATTGCTTTAACTTATTTATAAATATATAGATGGGGGCTGTTTGCTTGGCTTTGGGTTTTTTTTAATTTTTCCTTTGACTTCATGCCTCGGGATAATTATACACTGGTAGTACCTGTTGCTACTATAGATTTCTTAATACTTCACTAGAATACCTCCTTAGGCCTGCCTCCTTAATTACACCAGTCATGTCAGGCAGAAACGAGAGACATTGCCATCAAAAGGCTGAGACCTCAATTACTTTTTTTTTTACCTTGGGAGAAAAATCACGCTGGAATTGTTTCTGCAGTATTCCTAACCCTTTGCAGTGATGGAGGAATTCTACTCTGCTGAGTTGACTTTTACACAAAAATCACTAACACTAAAAAGCTACATGCAGCAAGAGACAGGCTGCTCTTGTTTCTAAACATTTTGGGAAGCAAATCCTTCCTGAGAGATCCAGAACAGGTATAAAACGGTAAAATTGATATATGCTGATACGTAAGGGAGATGGAAGGCAGCATGGTAAACACCAAATGCAGCATTTTAATACAAAAGATATTAATCCAGTTTTGGATAAAATAGGAAAACCGGCACAACATTTTCTCTTCAGTTTGGTAATTGCTATTACAAATACACTTACACTGGAAGTCAGAGCAGCGGAATCCAAGTTAAATTTACTCTTGTTTCCTATAAAAACTACTTACCTTCCTCAAATAAGAAACATTTTCCAAATTAGAATATTATGAAGAGGGAATTGGAACAAAAACAGACTGTCATCCTACTTGGTAAGGTGGCACAAGGAGCGGAAAAAAAAAAAATCACAGTTCTGCAGGCATAAATATTTTTTCTTAAAGCAAAATTGCCTAGAATTTACCAACAGAATGCTCTAAACAAATTTCTTAACTGAAATTACCATCTGGGTTAACAAAATCTCTTGCAGGTTGAAATATAAAAACTTTCAAAGCAGGGATTTTGCAGAGTCATTTCCCTGCAGGAGAAACTGGCTGTTTTGATTCCACCATCTGGCTGAATCCCACTCCACCTCACGAAGTTGTTGCACAGCTAATAAGCTAGGTGGTATAAATACTACAAAAAAGTAGTATTTTCTGTGCCATTATGATGATGATAGTTTCCTCAGTGCTGTTTTCTATAAGCACATGGAATCACTCGGATGTTTAGTAGCTCATTGTTACATAAAGCTGCCCGCTGGTTTGGAATGTCTTGTCAAAAGGGTTGCAATTGCTCACAAATTACTTATTGCACCTAAAAACTGAAGGTTCTTTGGTCTCACGGAACCCAACAAACACAAATGAATATATTTTTAAAGGTTTCTGTATTTAGGGGAAGAAACACCAATATGACAGCAAGAAATCAAATTACCTCTTGGTCAAAAAATGAGTTTCTCTCCAAAACTACACTTTTTCATTAAATAAATAGAAACAACAAACCCCAGACTTTCACCGTAAAACACAAGTGACATACATCCACTATTTTTCAGTAAGCAAAACCAGGTTGACTACAAAAATAGAACTCCGTGTTTTAATGGAGGAAAAAACTTTCCTAAAATAAGTAATTGCAAAGTATCTGAGGAACTCAAGCTTATCTGTTAATTATTCATGTTTCTGTTTTCATTTCCAGCTACTCTGGAGCTGCTGATGCTGGCACTCTCTACTAGGTTTAAGCATCCTTTCAGCTCAACTCTGCCAAATTAAACTGTCACTTTCTATTAAAAAATCTATAGCAGGAGGTTTTTAATCTTCTGATTTATACTTTGTAATAGAAAGTCAAAGTTTAAATTAGGACGGTATCAGCTTATGAAATAAAGCCTAAGCAGTGTAGTGACAACCCCTAAGTGAAGGAAAACCTCCTGCTTGCATTAAAATGCACAGCAGAACAGTTTTAGTTTCTGTCTTTTGGAAGGTTTGATTTTACACAGCTCAAGTCAGTCTCACACTCTTTTTTGAAATAGCAGTACCTGTAGATTCAGTCAGGACACATCTGAAGGAAGATGTCACTTGCCATCAAGTGTCTGAACTGTCCCTGACTTTATTGACCTGCTACACCCCCAGCCTCTCTACCTTTTGGGTGTATTAAGCAGGCAATGCACAACCCAGTTGAATTAACATTTCCTTATGTGAGCTGCTCCTCCTGAAATTTTCTTAAGGATCTATGGGCTCCACAATTCACTGTGCTGAAAATTAAACCAAACCAACTTTAGTAATTCAACAGCTCTATAAATATTATTCTCTCCTTTTTTGTGGCACAATCCTTAAAGATAGAATATAGTAATAGCCTTATTTATTTCCCTTTAACACTATCTCTTCTTCAGCTTTTTTTCTTCCAAAGCATTTCCACTCCCATCTTCTCCAGTGGCATCACTCCTGTATTTTCTATCACTTCACAGCTGAAGAAAATTTAGTCACAAGATGTGTTACAGGGAGAAAGTGACCTCAGTGTGGGAGAAACAGAATTTATTAGGGTTACTATCACACAATTGCTCATAAAATGATTATTTACTGCAATTACTAGCACTCTCTCCAGCATGTCGAGTCTCACGAACTTTGAGATCATTTTTAAAGACGTGTAAATCGCCCATAAGCATAACCTTGTTATGACATCTTTACCTTGTCACATGAAATTTTACTCCCATTCTCCTTTTATCCTAGGGATCTCTAGTTCACTCCTACTATTAATAGACATCACCCTCTTGTCTGGCTCGGCACGCTCTGCAGTGCTGGATTTCACTGGAGCCAACAGCTACAGCTGTGGCTCACCCAGAATCAAGTCCCTCTTTGCACAGACTGAGCAAGAAGAGAGATTAGTGGGAAGAATGCAGAAGCTGACCATAATACACTCAGTGCCCAATGCTGCAAGGTCATGAGAGAATGATTAGACTTGGTAAAAAGACTCATCTAGACAAAGATTCCTAGAAAGGATTATATTGCCAATCATATTCTATCAGGGTTTGAGAGACTGAATCCTTGGATAAATTAGAAGAATAAATGTACACTAAAACTAGAAGTTTAAATGTTTTATTCTTTATATACTTGTCATAACATTCAAATTTAATTCAGGTTTAGCAACTGGAAGGTTTCTGGATATCTATTGAGTAATAATATGTAATGACATCTTTTCATGAATATAGAATTTTTAAGATAAAGACAAAGAACCCATGTTTCTACACCAGCTAGATCTAATGCACAGAGTGAAGAGTTCTCAGAAGATACTGATGTGATGTAGTGATCTTCATGTTCCTCTCTACCAGATTTAGAGTGCCCAAGAGCACCTACATAAGGCAGTACCAACAGACTCCTTCTGCTGTATAATAATGAAATTTTTCAAAGTGTATTATTGTACACAATTTGAAAACTCAAACACCCCCTTTAAGTGACAAGGCAACCGCAGCATAATGCTACTGCTGCTTCCTATACTCAGTTTATCCTTACTGATCTCTTGTGCTGCCCCACAGCTGCCTTTGGTATCCATTCTGTGGACCAAAAACCTAATCCTCCAAAGTGTGACACTACTACTTTACTCAGAAGAAAGCCAAGTTGCATTTCAAAGCTCCATAACTCAGATTTTATGTGGATTTGTCTCGAAATTCCATTGTAAGTAGTTACACAGATAAACTACAGTGTGTGAAGTATCCCTTATTTTCTTTCAAATCCATGACCTGCTGCTTCGTTTGAGGCCCTCCAGCTACCACATCACTGAGTTCATAAGTTATTCAACCCTTCTGCCCTCTTTGCCCTCCACCCATTTCTTGCATTTCCAGAGTGAAGAGATTTCAAGCAGCTGTTACTCACATGGAAGCCATTCCGCAATTCTGACTTTGATCTCTACAAGATCTGCTTTTATCAATCTATGATGATCTTCTCCCTCTGACAGAAAAAAAAAAAAAGAACTTACTTTCTGGGATGACCAGAGCTTCCATTTAGTGGTTTAGAAAGCAAAAAAAGTCTAGAACTGATTGTAACGAGACAGGAGTGTAAAGCTGGTTCTCATCACCATTGCCACATGGTATGACAATAGCATCACAGACCCTCCTCTCCCCCTCCCTGTTTATGCCTCATCCACTGTGCTTACATGAAATTCTGAAATCTCCAACTATGTAATAGAAATTAAACTGAATGAGAACATCAGAAATTAAATACTGTGATAACTGTTTCCCACTACATTTTCCACATTGGAGCAGCACAAATGGGGCATAAAGTCGCCATATGAATTACACGTTATTAACTTTAATTATTCAACAATTAGAGGAATGTTTTCATCACAAGACTTGAAGAACGCCTTTCTCCCATACAGCCATTTTTCAAGAAGGTGACAATTTGAGATATAGCTTCTTACACAGCATGCCCCATTGGCTAAATTCAACAATTCTCTGCTCACATGTGAGCAGGTTAGATTTCACACACCGCTCACACTTTGTGTAGGGAGTCTATAAACTGAACAACAACATTCACTGAAACTGTACAGATTTTTTTTTCTATTATAAGCAGCAGAGAACAAACAAACGGTAATTCAAGCAACTCCTAAGCCTAAACTCTACTAATAAATGTGACAGAATCTCTAACGGAATACACAAAAGCTGTTGGTAATTATTTCCACTCAAGAAAATAGTTTAAATTACCCCACCCCTGCAAGGGAAGGCAAAGATGAGCTGCTTTTTAAACCAAAGCTTTTCTGAAAAAAGCATGGCCACTCCAGGCTAGAAATAAATTTTGTAATTGCCTTCCTGGTGCCCTCAAGGAGTCACTCTGTCACTTCTATCCTCACTGGAAACTAAGCAGCACACACACTCTTTTTTTAAAGGGGACAGTATACTTGCATCAGTGATTTAACACACAAACACTTAGAATGTGCAGGTTTCTTTAAGATTGCTTCGTGATTGGAAATCTAGAAACCGCTAGAGGGGTGGTACCTCTGGATTAGGTATTCCTACGCTGATGCAGTTTGTCCTGATACTTGATTAATTGTCACTACGAAAATAATTTTCTTCACGCTCTGCTAACTATTCTAAAGGAGTCTTTGTATGATAATAACTTCAAATGCCAATTGCTGTGACAGACTGCTCTCCTTTGAATTGTTTGGACCACTGATGAAGACATACCACATTTATCTTTGCTAAAATCTAAGGTGATAGCCCCTGAAGCTCTCCAGCATGCTTCTGCCCCCATAAGGTACATGTGATATTCTACACTTACTAGGAAAAGATATAATAAATAGCTTAATTTAATAATTAAACTGAAAAGTATAAACCCCATATTTTAAAAATACTGGAAGACTAGGATCTACACGCATAAGGACATACAGTAGGGAAAAAATTATTTCTTATATTGCTGCTGTGTGGGAATTAAGTTGCAGTTATAGACATGCACCCTTTATTAAAGGCTTTTTGCCCTATTTTGGTCTACAAGGCACTGCTCAGTAACCTGTGATCTTTTCTGAGGATTATGAGGCTAAATATGAATTACAGGGAGAAGTGGGAGCTCCAGCAAGCCTGTAGTTCTGCCACCTTTGTAATTTGTCTTTTTCGCTCTGAATCAAAAAAAAGTTGTCAGTGCTTTCTGTGAAAGCACGATTGTAAAATTGCTGCCTGCTTCTCTCACCAAGCAATTCCAATAACTTCATAAAGCAACACAGCAATAGGAACTTTAATTATCACTGAAAAATCAACCATAATATCAAGTAAATTTAATCTGATGATGGAAAAGTTTTTCTAATTCGGTATCTACCTCATTTCCTTCTCAAATTCAGAGATTTAATAACTGTACCCTTCAAAGGAATTCTTGCAGAATTCTGCATCTCGAAGAAGACTGGGTCATTTTAATTTTTTTTCTTCAATGCATGTTATAATTCAGTGCAGATCCATATAAGTTTCCTGAAAAACCTTAAAACCTTTTCTGGTCTGGCCACCACCTTGAAGGCTCCTGTAATCACTGTGATCAAATTCAGCAGCATTAGTGTAAGTGAATCAGATCTTAAGCTTGAACCTGTAAAAGATCTTCATTACATTTCTCAATAAAGAAATCAATTAATTCCATTAAACAATACCTATCTGCTTAGATTCTCAGAGATTTATTATGGGGTTATTCAGGACACATTATTTCTTCCTCATCTGAAGTTTTAAACAGTGGATAAGTTATTCCAGAAGTTCACAAGAGGTAAAACTACAAAGCAGCTGAGGTGTTTAGGTCAATAATAAGAAGCAAGAGCAAAACTAAATTTTCAAAGCTGCAGTATTTTCTTCCTAACACAGCTAAGAAACTTGACTTCTCAACTCCTAATAAAAAGGTAGTATAGTGAAGGTGGGAAGGAAGTATTTAATTTCCTAGAATCAAACATTACCATTCCTACCTTTCAGATCAGTATGTGCAGATTTGGTGCCTTCCTGTGAAGTTTCAAATTGATTTTTTTTCTTCTTACTAAAAGTGTCTTCCATAGCACAAGTGCCTTCTGTTTTTCTCGTTTAATAGATTGGGGGTTTTTGCCAATAAAAATAATAAAATTCTCTCTTTAGTAGATCATCTGTCGAGGTGATCACCACATCATCTCAAAGAAATACCAGCACACAAATACTGTGGATGAAGTGATATTCTTTATGTTTCACATAAGTAACAGAATTAGATTTAACTTAATTGCTCAGTTAAAATTTGCAGGATGTATACCAAATCCCTTATTTCTTTTGGTCCTCTATGAAGAAATTACACTCAAACCTGCAGCTGAGGCCATATAGATGACAGAAGTTAAATTATGCAAATGAGGGATCCCAACAACAGTCTTCTTAAAACAGTAAAGCTACTACCTGAATATTGGGAAAACAATGATTTTTCATGCTCCATTTTACTGAAACATAACAAAAAAATATATTTATTCTAACACAAAGTCAGACGTGCCATTAAGACTAGTTAAAAATAAAAGAGAAAAACCCTCCTTTTAAAGTTCTAAGCCTCCAATACCATCATTTCTTACCATCAGGTGACAGCATTGTGTAACACTTCCAATTCCCTGATTTAGTTGGAAGTAGAGGAACATGTGCAACATTATAGAATTGTATAAGACAATGCACTTGTAAGCTATAACTTATCAGAAAAATATGGGGACTGTTTTCAATGCACAGCTGGAATAGTAGTGCACATAACCAAGTTGAGAGAGACAAAGCAAGCATGAATACCTTAGTAAACAAACCTTCATCTTACTCTTCCTTCTTATTAAAATCTAAAAAGAATTTATGTTGTCTGAATATTTGCATACACTTGTATATTGTCCAAAGGTTGCTCCATTTGATCAGAGTACCATTTACTAAACTGTACTAACCGTACTTCCTTGTCCAGGAATCAGTTTAGTACATCTTAAGAGTAACACTTTAAGATATAGCTGACAAATAAACCCCATTGTGCCTCCTTTCACGATTTTCAGTATTTAGCTATCCATACGTATCAATAGCCATACACATGCCCTCTAATCAGACAAAGTCATGGCTCAATGCATCAAATTCACTTTTCTCCCTGAGGACTCAGCTGCCTGGCTAAAACTTGGGCTAAAAGCAGGGAAACACTGAGGCAATTATCAGAATACTTGTCATTTCTGTGAAGGCACAGAGGCACTGGGACAATGTGGGTATTCCTGCCTGTTCCATCACGCTAAATAGTACCTGGCAGAACATTTGAGTGCAGGGGTATCCAGGCTACCTACTCTGCAAGGAGAAGCACGACACCTGCACTGGCACAATATTGTGTCTGCTTTCCATGCCCTGCTTGGTTCAGCAATAGCTCAGTTGTCTCCGAGGCACTGCTTTACTATGCCATTTGTATTCTCTTCATCTCCCTCTACAGGTTTTCAGTCAGCTCATTCATTCCCGTGATCACAATGACAACCTATTCACCGGTGACTCACAGACCTACAGCCAGCTCTGACACATTTTCCTATATTCCATTCAGGATATCAACATCTTTTTCTGCCATCTCCCCAGGGATGTGTCTGTCAACTGAGATTTCAAAGAGGTCTAGATGCTCACAGAATTGCAATAGGATTTCAGTTCCTCACTGCAGGAACATTAAAGATGGGCAACTCAAAACAGTTCTGACTCATCTTTTCCCTGAAAATTAGCATGCACTAACCCACTAATGGTAAGTGTGGTAAGTGGTAAGTGCACAATCAAACAATGCACTGGACTCAGGAAACTATCCTCCTGTAAGTACTTGCAGTTCTTAGCTACAACAGAGCTTGCTCTGAAAGAGTACTATTAGAATATGTGCTACGATATTGACCAAATTAGCTACTTTTTCCTGTTGAAGGCAAGGGCTGTATTTCAATTTCAAGGGGAGCAGAAAAGTGATAGAAGAAAAACTGATTTTTACTGTCTGGTATTTGTTTGCCTGTGGGAATATTGTCTATAAATTTGAAAACCTGCATCTTAACATAGAAGCCATAATCTTCCATTTCATGCCCCAACTTTGGCAGTAAGCCCCATTGATTATTTACCACCTTTGGCCGCTACTACAATATACAACACTACACAAGATTGTTACCTGGCTTACTGAAAAACAGATGAGTTTATAGACTGGGAATCTCAATTTACAAGAACGTATCAAGGAACTTTTGGTATAACTGGTCTAAGTGGATTTCCATATCCACTGTCTTTAATCACAGAACCTTAAAGTAGTTTGTCTCGGGAGGGACCTTAAAGACCATCTAGTTACAACACCCCCGTCATGTTCCTAGTTTTTTAATCCTAAATATTTTTTCAGCAGTAACTTAAGCTGTTTCGTTGGTGCTGTTGATGGAAATACTCAAACAAGTAATTAAGTGCCACCATTACGTTAAGCTGTAGCACAGTCTAGTGCAGAGACACACAGAAATTTTCCTAACAATTACACATTCAAGTTTATTATTTAAACCACCATGAAACATATTAATATCTACTGTGGATGTTCTTCCAACTGCAGTGTAAAGGTGATATCAATCAAGATCTAACTTTTCACAGGATTAAGCCTTTGCATAAATATTAATCCTTTTACTCTGTCTAGAGCTGTGAAGAACTTCATAATATAGGCCACTTCCTATTTTATGTTTTAGGAGCATGAACTGCTTATGGTGCATTTTTATAATGAAATGTGCACTGCTAATGTGGTTTTTTTTTTCTTTTGCACAACATTTTAGAAATATTAGCTTCAATCTTTGAGCTAATTATTGAAATCTGCTTTCAGGGAGAGAAAATGCTCAAAAGCACCATCTGTTTTCATAGAAATAACTGTATTTTAAATAGGAACTATTATTTTTTTTTGTTGAAATTTGAATGGTTGTGCTGCACAATAATTTATATTATGTGGTATGTATATTTTTTTTTTACCATTTCATTAGATTTCTATGCAGTTTTCTGAGACAAATACCATTCATAAGCAATGAATGTTTGAATCAAGTAATTGCTCAGAAAACCTCCAGTATTATCCTGAACTATATAAGAGGAGTCATGTTTTTGGTACTAGCATGTCAGCAAAACAGCTCATCACCCATTAACTGCCTCATTCCATTGTGTTTCACAACCGTGCTCAATCTGCAGAAACTGAAAAAAGGCAATCTCAGTATGGGTGCCATCACTACAAAAAGAACCCCACATCTTCTGTTCAGTTTCTGCAGCTCCTCATGTCTAATTTCCTGTACAGCGCTCAGTATGTGGTAAGCAATTTGCAAAAGGTGCACTAGTCCAAAATAAACACAAGGTCAGAATATGTTTGATCACTGTTCAGAAAAACAACTGACAATTAGCTGATTACAAAAAGCATTAATCTCAAAAACAATAACTCTCACTGTGCTGAAACCCTATAAATATCTAAAATTTGCTTGGATGCCAGCTTCACCATCCATGCCGCTTGTGTCGCATAATAACCAGTTCCTGCTTCAGAGCAACTGAAGAAACGGCAATCATAATTTTAGATAAATATACTGATTGTCATGGGGCTGTAAATCTGTTGGGAGACAAAGTTTCCTTGCTGTAGAGAACAGTAAATACCAGCTGTGTTTCCAATTACACTTGTCTGCTCAGGGAAGGTGGGATTTTTCTCTCCCTTCAAGGCTACTCCTTTAGGAGAAACAATAAAAAAAGAAGTTATGACTGTGACACTGAGCCTACCAAGCAGGATTACATTGAATTTAAGGACTAATACCTAAAAAAAAAAGTTCCTTCATCCCACCCTCAAATGGTTGTGGTGGGTTGACCTTGTCCAGATGTCAGGACCCCCCACCCAGCCAGCTGCTCTCTCACTCTCTCTCCACAACAGAACAGGGTGATAAAATAAGACGAAAAATCTCATGGGTCAAGATAAAGACAGGGCGATTATTTTCCAGTTATTATCACAAGCAAAACAGACCTAAGAATAAATTAGTTTAATGGAACACCAATTAAAAATAAAGATGGATGATGAGGAAAAAAAAAACCCCAAAAAAGCTAAAATAACTTCCCCAGCCACCATCCCTTCTTTCCAGGCCAAACATCAATCCTTAATTTCCTATTACTTTACCACCTCCCACCACAACCAAGTGGCACAGAGGGCATGAGGAATGGAGAGGTTGTGATTAATCTGTAAAGTGTCTTTTCTGCTACTCCTTCCTCATATTTTTCCTCTGCTCCAGCATGAGTCCCCTCCATGGGCTGCAGTCCTTCAGGATAAACCAGAGATGGGTCCCTCCAAAGGCTAACTTGATATCCCATGTCTGACAGAGAGGATTTCACATGTGTTTAAGGTATGGACTTACCTCAAACCATTTCATTCACTTTGTCTCATCCTGGAAAAGGTAGACAAGCTTATTAAGTTCAAGTTCAGTTCCTCAAATCTGCAAGACCAAGACAATATTGGAGTAAAAGCAGAAATAATGTACTAATTATTTTGGCACATACTTCCTGAAGACACTTCTGCAAAGTAGCTCACCATCTTGAAAATCATCCGAAAACTCAGTAATCCAAACTGTAATAAAGCTATGAAGCAGCCAAATTCTGGCAATTACTATAAGTAGTCTATGTCAAGACAGGGCTTGTGGTAAAAACTCGAGATGAATTAGAGACAGAAAAAATGTGATGTGACAAAAATCTCACTTCTCCATTCCTGTCTATCTTAATATTTCTCCAAGCAAGTTCTTACCTGTCTATGTAATTAAATTACCAGTGATGTTACAAGCTCAGGACCCAAGGACTTCATTTGCAGGTGTCAATCGTTTTCAAAGAGCCCCATTTGTAGCTGAAAAAGCCACAAATTGAACAATGACCTGTCCTTGATAGTGCTGGAAATGACAGCAGCTCTTTTCCAGTCTTTCAGAAAACAACAAAAACACGTTTTCTCCACTTAGAAATAATCAACAACTTGACTTTATCTCAATAGGTCTCCTGATGCAATTATATGTGTCTTGCCAAGGGTAGCCACCAAACTTGCTGCTAACACACCGCACATCCCAATTACAATGCACACTTTATATGAATATAATTTATTTTTCTCAAGATGAAGTACACTACTTCTAGAACCATTTGAAATGTGCATTGTATCAGCTTTTACCTGTCCGGTTTTACAGATGAAAGTTGCTAAAAACCTTCTGGGACATTTCTACACCGCATTTCTCACACTTTAACTGTAAGATTAAAGAATATTTCCTTGAAAGAATCAAAGGTTCCCCAAAATACAAATTCTGAATAATGCAGTAACATGAAGATAAAAAGTTCATTTTAATGCAACTTCATTTCTTTTCTTAAACACATTGACAAGATATTACCCAAAACATTTCCTTAAGTAGATGAAACACACAAAAACTTCATTTTTCACACAATATAAACCATAGCTAAAATTTCAGCAAGCATTCAGACTCAGAATGTGTCCACAATATAAAACAGTAGAAGGAGACCACTGAGAAGACTCAGCTCTCCGTTCTATAAAGGATGTGGGAATTTATCTTCAAATCCTTCAGTTCAAAAGTCATCTCTGCTAGAATATTCACCCTTTTTTTGCTCTTCAAAATCCTTATTAAGGAGCAAGACCTCATAACTTCAGCTACAGGAAAATATAACTTCTCTGTAGGTGAAAGGACACTACATTTTTAGCTTTTAATCTCCAAAGAAACTTATACCTCTGCACGTAATTCTCCACATCAGAGGAGACTGACAAGCACAGAAATCTACAGTTGTAAGGATTTCAAGGCTCAGAAGGCCCAGCAAGCAGGATAATTTCTCCTGGTGATGCATTCATGGTATGTGGGTAATGTGGTCTGGTCCTGAGGCACCAGCTGGCTCCGAAGGCAAGAATTCAGTCAGTCAAAACTAGGACTTGTGTTAGGAGAAGAAAGAGGGTAAAACTCATGTAAAATTACAATTACCGTGGTAATAAAAGTTAGTTTATGAAACAGGGGCTACAACACAATACATTAACCTAACTACCTGAATAACTGGACAATAAAAAATTAATTTCTCCTACCCTTCCTGCCTCCAGAGGTTTTTAAGCAATTGTCTTTTATAATGGATTTGTGTTCTAAGAAAACATGGATTAGGTTCCAGGACTTTATTGCTGATCAACCGACAGGCTGAGGCCACACTAAGAAATGGCAAACAAAGCTCTTCCCCATTTTTGTCCCTGTCAGAAGAGACAATTTTCACAGCTACAAAGGTAGAATATTAAAAACACACTGTTAATTTATGTGGATAAACACTTTAAACATGGGATGCCATGTTACTGAATTTTTTACCAGCCTAATCTGCTATACAATAATTCTGCTTGGCAAAAATAAGCTTCTCTTTTTTTAATCATAAGCAGGTAAGTATTGAAAAAGATAAAGCTCTGAAGTTTACAGCCTATAAAGAGATGTACACAACCATGATAATTTCTTACAAACCTCAGTTACAAGTGTGGCAAGCAAGTTTAAAACTTGGAGTTTTCCATAGCAACCATCATTCAAAGGAAACGGGAGCTTGTGAAGAAGTGCACCATCCAATTTCTGTAACGTTTTCCATAAAGAAGGACTGTCATGCCATGAAATGTATAATTCAATGGCAGCTTCCTTCATTATTCACTATTTCCTTGGTGCAATTTAAGATGGTCGAAGAAATCAGCTGAACATGCTTCTTATGTTTTGGGGATTCAGGATCTGTTGGTAACTGTGGTGACCTTACTCAAGATCCAAACTTCCCATACTGAATCACCACTTCTCTTTTCTAACTCCTGGCAGTATCAAGAGCCAGCACCAGAGCACAGAGTCCTTAAACACTAAGAAAAACAAAGCAAAGGGAATAAATCCCTTCCTCTTCCTAGCTCAAGGCATTCAGCAGTTGGTCAGAGCCCACCACCACAGCTGCAGCTAAGAAACAATAAACCAGCCCCACTCTTCCCTTCCTTATACCTATCAGGAAGGAAAAGACACAAAACACACTTCTTTCCTTCCAGTCAGCCAGAGGTGGTTACTGAATCAATGGCAGCAGACATCAGCCATCAAATAAAAAAGGCTAATGTTGTTAAATTATTAAATGTAAACATGGTGACAAGATGCAAAAGCCCACTCTCTGTGATTTTCCTCCATGTAACAAGCCAATAAAATGGGAATAAATGGAAATGTCCCTTTTTTTTCATGCATCAGAATAGAAACTACCTTGATATTGTTGAAGAATGCCACTCAGTTACTATATCCACTGTTTCTGAAACCAATAACCTGCAAAAATATTTAAAATAGTCCAGGATACACCATATTAGTAATTACATGGAAAAAAGCAAATGAAAGTACCTCTCATTTTTCTCAGGTGGCAAAACCAGCTAATTAGACAACTAATCCAAAAAACCCATTCAATTTCTACCAGAAACTTTGATACTTAAATATTGCAGCCTTCCTTTTATACACAGTTTCTGTACAGCCAGGCCTGTTCCTTTTTCATTTAACTGAGAAAAAGTATGAAAAAATTAATAAATTTTCATTAAAAAAAACAAACAAGCTGAACTTAAAGAGGGAAAAGCTAGAGAACACAAAAGAAACTAATTAGTGGGGAAAACAGTTAAATCAATTTTGCTCCAAAATTGTAAACTACAAAAAAAAGTACTTACTGTCTTCATGTGGCAATGGCTTAAAGTCACAGAGACTACAGTAAATATTTAGTAACTGCATCATCAGTGTGACTGCAATTGTACCATGGATGTCAATCCTTAAAATCTAAAACTACACACAAGCTCTGTAATTGAAGTCGCATGAATAACCAGAACCACACTGACTGTAGTCATGAATAGCAGAAATTGTATCTGCCATTTAAACTGAGATTAGAAAGAGGCAAAACACACAAAACACACCAACCCAAAAGACCCTAAGTATGAACTGGGTTTAACTTTCAAAGATGTTGAAATTGGTCTGGAATTCTTACACTTGATACAGCCTTTGCAAACTTATTTCCACCAGTCCCTGACAAATCAGTATTGTTTAAACCCAGGCTTTTGCCTTTCAGACTGGCTTCAAGAACTCACCATGTCTTCCACATAATGTGAAGCAAATCCACGATAAGAGGAAATCTGTGTTAAGAGCTACTATTTGGCTCAGCATAGAAATAACTTGTTTCAGCACAGTTTGAAAATAATATAAGCAAGTAGAATATTTATAAAATGGGACTTTCTTGAGAGTGAGCATGATCGCTCCACTGATTGTACCAATTTGTTGCCAGACTTCAAGTATCTTCAAACTAACACCATTTATGCTTTTTCTCAACCCTTCCCAGTTGCCTCAAGTATTGCGTTTTATTATAGTGAAAGATGTAGACTTCCATGCAGTACAAAGAACAAAGACACCCATGAATTTTTATACAAATGCAAATGGATACATGCAAGAAACAAATTCTAGAGAGAATTATTCATCACTGAATACAAATATTTTAAAATTGCACACATACGGGAAAGTTCAGCACTCTGTCTGAAAAGGAGGGTAGTTTACGCAAGCAAAGACACAAACGCTAAACAAAACCAGGTTGCATTTGCTCAAATACTTCCTATTCTGCAATTTTAGAGTCAACTGAAACAACACCAGCAGTTTAATCTGCATTTGACTCCTTCAACTACCAAAAATCTTCTGGTTTCAAGGATGAAAATATCATCAAATAACAAAAACAACCGTTCATGCTGTTAATGTAAGATTCTAGAGAGCAAACAGCTGTAGTTTTACTGTCATGAAAGCTAAATTACACATTTTATATTAATGAATTGGAATTATATCTAACACAAAAGTTTCCAGATGTCTTTTTTCCTATTTTTATATGATTATGACCCAAAATACGGTTTTATATTGAGTACGGTTATATTCAATCATTCTTATTTTGCCATGAACAAGCTCCTGCTGCTAAAGGGAGCACCCAAATGGATTTCTTATGGAGATAGCCTTCCTGCCAAACAAGGTATCTGATCACACAGAGCTCTTTGCAGGATAATTGTGTAATACGGTAAATTATTGATTATTTGTTTGATAGTTACTTCTAGAAAAGCTTTTAATACTTTGTGCATTGGTGAAAGATTCCTGGCTGAAAGTCCTGGAGAATAAAATTAAGAAGTGCAAATGTATCAACATGGTTTTATCACAGCAAATGACACCACTAAAATAGGAAGATAAAAATCTTACTTGGCTTCTTTACAACTCTGTCAACAGAGAGACTAATTAGTACTAATTACAACAACAGCCTTACAGCATACAATCAAACAGACACTGTTCTGACTTTGCTGGTATTTATCAGGGTTGTCCCTGTAACAGCAACTAAATGCTATTAACAAGATGTCAGCTTTTTTCTGTATTATATGGACATACAGTAAAAGAAGACCTTTGCCTATGAGTTAATGCTGTAGACTAGACACAAGCTACAAAACTCTGTTTAAAGAAGACTGAGGAAAAGAAAAGTAGAAGTGGACTTGATTTAAAGGAGAATTTCTCATATTAAGAATCAAATCTTTCCTGCAGCAGGAATTGCTGAAGTCTCTTGCCTATCACTTTTCCAAGCACCTACTAAAAGCCAAGCATCGGTGAAATCAGAACTCTTAACTTTTGTAATGAGCAGCAAACCTCAACCCCACTATGTTCCTCTCTCTCTGTTGATACAAGCCTTGGAAGCTGCAAAGCAGAAAAATTTCTTTGCTGATATGATGTAAAGTACACATGAACATAGATGTACACCTAAGCATCATAAGGAACATGATTCCTGGTTTGCCTGACTCATCAACCCAAAGAAACCGAGAAGTTGAACAAGCTCATGAAGACAGTATGATACCTGGGAGGTGGCTAACACTGGGGAAATATTTCCAAAGGTTTCAGTTCCTGTCACTGACTGGCTATCACGCTGGGGAAGTCAACACACCTCAAGACTGAGAGGCACCACATTGCAGTCACATAAGCTTGCTAAACTTGGTGCTGCTTTACACAGCTATCCAGCAGCAATTCAGCCAGATTGCACTGCATTTCGCCACTGAAACGGACTGCAAACACAGCTGGTCTGATTTCTTTCTCTTCCTTCACCATGCCTCTCCCAAAAGGTAGGCCACCTAGACAGCAACATCAAAGCAGGTCATAAGAAAAAATACCATATCTTTGGATAGGAAGTAGGTTTGTGTACAACAGAAGATAATAATGCCAAGTGAATGATTCCCAAAATGGGATTAGAGGATGACTTTTAGTGATCCGCGTAGAGATGATTTGTTGCACACTACCGAGTCTCTCTCATTCTAAGGCAGCTCTTGTCATTTTACTAATGCTCATGCTCATGTGAGTACTCAGATTTGTGACATATTATGACTTGATGCTTGGCTGAAGCAGTTTAGTTCATGGCATTGTCACTGTACAAATCCCTCCTCTTCCATACACTGAAAATGAGGTGCCAAAGAAAGGGATTTGTGGCATGAACTCGAAGATGACGTGCCTCAGTCCCGCAACAAGAAAAGCTGAAGAGTGAGGAACAACTGAATGCCTGTACCTCTTGGGAATTTGGGAATCTCAGTGATTCAGAAGGTCACTGCTGCCTGGACTAAGGAATATTACTTTTCCTGTACACAGTGACTGGCTTTCTGTTTAATACACAAGAGATTTACTCACATTTTCCAAAGTTCTTACAGGGCTTTGTTAGAGAACATGAACACCTGTGCTGATCTCCCTCTCTGCCTTCCCCAGCTGAGACTTGCTGTCCTGGGAGAGTGAGAGCACAGGTGCCAGTTTCTGTTCAGCAAGATGGGGACTCCTGTGGTAAAAGAGATTTCAGCCTTGTACAGTATCTATTTGATCTATTCTCTGTGACCATTAGTGCTCCACGGCTCACAGCCACTGTAGGCGAGAAAATAGAATCTAAAAGTGAAGAGAAGGAGCAGGCAAAGCATTAGGCAGCTTTGTGCACTTAAGGCCACCAGAAGCTTACAGAAGGGGAACTAATTGCCTGCATTTTTCATAGATTTTTTAAATATGTATTTTGGTTGGGTTTTTCTTGAGTATCTACAAGAAAGATGATTGTGCTCTCTCCTGAGGGAGATGAAAGGCAAGAAGGCCATGCTTCTCAAATACAAACCACACAAATTTAATATGTGCAACAGGGCTGTGAATCTCCCATGTTCCCATTTAATTTTTGAACCTGATGTTGTGTGCTACTTTGTAGTTCTTGGATGTGCAAATTCAAAGAAGATTCTGGTCTCCTCACTGCAACATGTAAATATTAACAATAACCTCAAAGTCTCTCAAACTTTCACAGAAATGCTGGTTTTAGGACTTCTCTAATGTATTTACCTACATAGAAGAAAAACCGGACTAACTTTTTTTATGAAGATTTCATCCTTTGTCATGTGTTGGAGAAGCCATCTGTCAAGTCAAAAAGGGACTTTGTTAACAAGGTAAAAGATTTTGTTGCACTTAAAAAGGAAATGGATGTTTGAGACCTTGGTAAGGACAGGAGCTGGCAGTTTGTCATCTCAAATCCTTGCCACCAAAAAAACCCAACGCTATAGAATTTTAGTATTTCTTTAATATTTCAGCTAATTCAGCCTTGGAATTTGACAACTGATCTATAGCATTATCAACAAGTGGCAACTACTCACTTGGTTATACTACTCAGTTTACTTGCAAGTGGAAAAAAGAAGTGCAGTAAGGGGTTTTTTAATCAAGCAGGTAAGAGCAATACTCATAAACCACTGATGAGCAAGTACGGTCAGACTTGTCAGACAGCTTCTCTGGATAATATTTAACAGTTTGACACTAGTATGCTTCAGTTTGAAAGATATGTGTGGTGTCAACATCTGAATACCAATAGTTTCAAACCTACATGGAATAGAGAATTAGAAATCTGCAACACAAGGCAAAACAAAGCAAATTGCAAGGAGGAGAGGTCTCTAGATGTATTACCAAAGAAACATGTCCAGCTTTCATCTTTCAAGAGTGTCCCTCAGTAATAAATTTATCAGAGGAAAACACATAGATAAGTATTAGAAACCAAAACATTGGGGTTTTTGCCCTTGTCATTCTTAAAGTAAGCTCATTACTGAGCCAAGAGCAGGCATTGGAAACGTGTCCATCCTTTCATTCTCTGTGACCCTGGCAGAGAAGCAAAGTCCTCAGTGAGGACCTGTAGCCTATTCTGACTTCACTCTAGCAAAAACTTCATTATCTTGAGATTATTCCTATCACAATCTTGGCATCACTCAAGTAATATTTCAAAGAATTAATGAATCTGCTCCTGAGGATTTACTGTGAATCCTTAAGTGTTTTGATGCACATTCAGCCTTTAGATTAAATAATTGATTATCATTAAATTAGGCTATCAGACTGAGGAACACACATAACATATTAAACCCTACCCTTAGTCCTTCCTACTCCCAAATAGATTAAAATCCCAAATTGGTAGATTTGTTGAGCTCTGTTAGCAAAACAACATGCCAATACCCCTCCTAACCAAAATATTTGCTCAAATACTAGACAAAGACTAATCTCCCTCTTTAAAAACTTAGAAAATTTGTTGTGCAATGTTTTAACAAGTTAACTCCTAAGGGCAGTTATAATTTTTTAATTATTTACACAACTAGAATTGTCAATGCAAAAATTCAAATAGCTCAATCAAGTAGATAAAAATTACAAGATACACTTATTTATTGCACTCAAGTTTAAAGTTACAGGCAGCCGTCATTTAAAATAATGGTGAAAATATTTAAACATTTAAAATAATGGTGAAACACCATCATTTATTTGCCTACACTTAACTGAAGCTGAGTCTGTTCAGACCAGTAAGCTGACTTCCCCTAACTCTAAAATACATTTTTAAAAGCTGCTTTCCTTTCCTTCCAAGCAATCATCTACTGAACTCAGCATTCACAGAGGTTCTCTTCTGGCTTCAGCTAAATGCCATTCCTGAAAATACAGATCTCTCCTTTCAGAGAAAGCAGACTTTGCTTACTAGTCTGTGTAAATAAAAGAAGTTTATCTCTAAGTCAAAAGAAGGAATCTTTGCCCAAATACTTACGTCACTTTTATGGGCAATATTCAGGGACTAATCACGGCATGTTATTGACTCCGGTTCACTTTCATAGACTCTTCTTGTTACATTCTTTGGACTTTACATCACAAAGATGAAGAGTTCCCAGTAAAACCATTCAAGGAAGGCAGCTAAGTACAGTCAGGGTGGTTGCATAGTCCATGTAGTATTGGATCACACAGCAGTATAAACACAATCAAGATCAGATGTGAGAAGAGGATTAAATTTCCCTGAAACCTGCCAGGACAGATGACACAGAGTTTATGCCAACTTCATGCCACTTTTATGACAGCTGTGGGAGGACAAATGATTCATGGTCCAAAATAAAATAAGGAGGGGTTGGACAGATGCTACCCTGACAAAAACTCTGCATGAAGAAACCCAGTGCCTAAAAAACACTGCAACATTTTGGATCCCACTCTAGCAGGAGTTTATACTGAAACAACATTTTACTTCACTTCTTATCTGATTCCGAGTCCTAATGCCAGATTTACTGTATGATTTGCCCCTAGGCCATATGCAGAGAGATCTCACCAGACTGAATGCATAAATATTCAAGTCTATTTCTTTTCATTCAACACCAGTGACTTTCATGTCAGTAAGCATGAGACATTTAGCATACAAGTTTATTCATCAAAGGCTCACAGAATAATTCAGCTATGGAGGGACCTCTGAAAGGCATTTAGTCCAATGCCAACCCTCAAAGAAATACTACCTAGTTGAGAATGCTCACGGCCTGTTCAACCCAGGTCCGATCTCCAAGGATTGAGACTTTGAGTTTCCTGCCAGTGTCTGCTTTCCCTCCGATGAGAAAAGTTCTGCCTTATATTCTACCATGTTACAACTTTCAGAATTTTCTGTTTCAAATTTGGTTGTAATCAGCCAGTAATTTCAAATAAATTCAGGCATAAAGTGACAGAAACTGATTGCTGGTGGGATCTCACAATTCAAATTTCTACAGGAAACCAAGTAAAAAAAGTGGGTTTATAAAAAAAAAGCAAACGATCCCTTTCTTCTCCCCAAGAAAAAAAAAACCCCACTCAATATTATTATAACTAGTGGTATGGAAATGTATCCAAAAAATTGCAACAAATATTTCCACAAGGAGCCAATTTCGTGTCTACTACAGATGCAAGATGTACAACCATCTGGCTCTGAAAAAGATTATGCCTCTCTATAGGAAGCTATGAACAAGCTAAAGCGTTAAGCAGTGAATATTACTAATTATCATCTTAAACCTAAAAAGGAAAAACTTCAGGAAAAGCAAGATAACTTTTCTGTTCCAAACATGAGCTAACCTTTAAAAAAATATTCTGATTACCTAGTAAAAGCAAAGGCAGTTTTAAATCAGAAGAAATCAACACTGAAAAAAAGGAATGAACTCCAGAGTAAACCATCTTTGAGCAGTATGATGCTTTTTCATTATCTGATAAACAACTGCACAGTTAATGCTTTGAAAAAATATAAAAGCAGGTCTTCAATTTACATAAATGATTGTAAACCCGTGAGTGTGCAACACACTTTGGAGCTATACCTTACGAGAAACATAAGAGGTTAAAGGTATATCTGAGTGGCTCAACACAACATCCCGAATCTGAAATAATTGATTACCCTCTAACTTAATTCTTTCCAGAAGAATGGGATGTTAATGATTATCCTGTTGGATTGAGACTCCAGGATGAGAAGTAGCACCATAGTTCAAATTCTTTATGATCCACCAACTGTATAATTCTCTGGAAGGAGGACTAGCATCTTTGGTTTCTCATCTGGAAAGCCGTAGTAGTTCTTTTCTCTCTCCCATTATTTACCAGTCTCAAGCACTCCCATTCCAAAACCCAACATAGCAATAGTTTTGTTATACACTGTGACGTGTGACAACAAAAAACATTTCTTGAGAGAAAGATCTGGTGAGCTTCTAAAGCTGAACTCAAAATACTCCTACATATCCTCCAAAGAAACTCATGGCATTCTGTGAATTTCCAGTTCCTGCATTTTTCATAATCAAACAGTAACACCAATGAAAAATTCCTTTAACAGATTTTGAATTAAGTTTTCTTTCCTTGGGTTACTGTGATCTCAAAGGTTTAAACAAAGAGCGCTGGAACAGGGTACAGCACTCTGTTTTCACCTATACTGTCAGCATTTTTTTGTTCTTTAAAGGGCAGGTGTCCTCCTTTGGATACTTTTCCACTAAGTTGGATAGTCAGCATCTCAGGACTACTTGGCAAGCTTGACTTACCAGTCTGTGTGAAAACAGAGTTTTTAAAGACCTATCATAATAAAAAAAAAATCATCTTACTGCATCTGATACTACAATCCTTGTGACATGCTGGAAAGATTTCAGACTACTTTCCAAGTGAAAATTGCCCAGCTGGATTCTGTTCAGCTGTCATTCAGCTACCTGACTGAATGAGTTCCTATCAGGATACTCGGAAGTTGTAATTTTTCATGCTAGATGGCTTTGAAATCGGAAAACACATGCACTGCTTTTTTTTAATATTAGCTTCAAAAGATGGGTGGAAAACGTAATTTTTTATGTAGCCATACTGCAATTAGTCTTCTTTTAATTTCTGTTAATCACCTAAAAACGTAGTGTAGCACTTAGTAAAACAGATTTTGATGTAAGCAGCACAAAAGGAGAAATTACTTTGGGTAGAACAGTATGCAGACTCAGCAAAGACCTGCAAAACTGATTCTACCTGATAATATAATACTCTAACACACTGTTTCTGAATCTAATTATATTTGGCCCTTAAGCTGCAGGTGAGAGCAGAGATGCATTTTCTCAAACAGTTGAAATTCTTCCTAATGCTACCATTCCAGCAGCTTTTTACTGGTAATAACAAGTGAGGTGCAGATTGTTACTTCGTGTGACAGCTCTTCACCTGAGGCAACTATTCAGCTTGTAAAATCTGAATATTGAGGCTAATCTGGCCACCCAAAACAGGAAAGGGACATAACACAAGCCATTTCATCAGAAATCAACTCTGGCACAGCTACAGCAATTAAAAACAGTGGCAACCAGAAAACAGCAGAGCTTTGCTCACATTCCCAATGGCACTCACATGAAAATAGTAGTCATAGTAGCTAGAGAATTATAGATTTAACAGCATGCTTTGGAAATATTATTGATTACGTTTAAAAACCAAACAGTAGTAGTTGCTGTTGCTCAAACAGCAAACCTTGAGCTGTATATTTAAGGTACTCAGACGGATGATACACATGAGTATGAAGAGCAGCAAGTAACCGTAAATCAAGAAATTTTAAAAAAACATACAAAAATCAGAACCATCTTCTTAGCTCACCATATTTTATCAAGAGCTGGATGTTGAGGTCTCCACAGACTCATCTCCTCCTGACACCCAACAACAGTGCTGGCAAACCAGCACTCAAATTGCTACACATCTCTTATTATCTCAGAGTTCATCTATTTAATTTCCCTATTTCTTCTGTCTTGATCTTTGCAAATAATCTGTACTGGCTCTAAGGTCTGAATCTGAAAGCCACAATACTCCATTTTTAAAAAAGACTTGCTATTGATACAGTGAGGGGGGGAAATAGAAAGACAACTTACGTGTTCTGAATGTTACATAAGAGCAAGTTTTAATCATGAAGACATCCTGCTACAAGTAAGTGTGTTACTTCGTAATTATGTCCCTTCTGATATTATTTTAATTTTTTTTGTATAGGTGGGGTGTTCTCCTCTGAGTGTTCTCCCACAGTTCTACAGGAATTAAAATATACCAGGGCATGGTTTTGATTGATCTTGCCATCAGTTGACTGTGTCTTAGTCTGCTTAGAAATAGTCACTGGCACTACCTCAAAAAGCACCAGATGCACCATTTACATAAGCAGGGCGTTATATGTGAGCTCCTTTTCTTTTTCCTACAGATTTATGGTAGTAAATGGGTTTGTTCACAGATGGACAAGAAATTACTGAGAATCTCCTAAATGTCAGTGAGCTCACCAAGTAACCAGGACCACATCCAGCTCTGATGGACAGGCTCTGATAGAGTCACAGAGCGAAGTATTTCAAGTAGTAAGTTCCAATCTCATTGTGTTGATTCAGTAATTGCAAACTATAATAGAAGATGTTCAAAAACATCTCACTCAATTAAGTTTTCAACATTTCCTTCAGTCCCCAAAATTATAAAATAACTGAAGACACCTTCACAAAGAGAAACAGATTTTCCTTTTCAATAAAAGATCAGAAAGGTGCCAAACTTTGGGATTACCTTAATAGAGAGAAATATTTTTAGAATTTGAAAATAAATTTGGGAATAAAAACATAAAATTGTCATTACTGCAGTAGTAGAGGACTCTACAAAAAACTTAACCAGGAACAGATTAATAAAAACTAATATTTCAATTGTGTATTTCAGAAAAATATCCAGTAATTACCAATAAAACAAAAAAGTTTTTTATAACGAGCTGATTTACCCATAAAATTGAGTCAAAAAGAGAAAAGGAAGGACTTCAGTACTTCAAATCCCTTTTGCAAGGTAGTCACAGTGATGGAAAGCCCAAGCCATAACTTTATCGTGAGTAGTTGAGGAACACTGCAATTACAGGAGAATTTGCTTTGTATCAGGCTCATTAAAAACATAAGGATGAAAATTACTTTTCACTTGGTAGTAATTGCATTTTGTTGACATCTGATTAGTCATGCTGGTCTTAAATGCTGACAGAGCCATTAATAAGGTGAGAATTAATGAATTAGGTAATTTAGAATATTTTTGAGTAAATAAATCTTTAGAGTAATTACCCTCTGCACTGCCATTTTAATACAGTGAATGTGGCATATTTGTACTAAAAAAGCATTTTTTAGTAACGTAAAAATATTGATTTTTTTGAATCAAGGAAACACAATCAGTAAAAGATTAAGCAGATAATACTGTTAAGGCCAAAAATGACAGATTAGTACTACATTAGCTTAATCAAATACTTGCTAGAATAGCTTTACACTGTCACAAAATCTTTGAATGTTACTTATTTCTACAGAGTGTCAGCTTAAAAAAATAAAGAGAAAAGGTAATAAAGGATTCTTTTGAGACTTAATGACTATAAGTTGTAGTTACCACTGCAATGAAAAGGGATTCTCATTTCAATGGCAACTCAAAGCAATAGCATTTTTATCTTTCACAGAAATAGGTTTTTTTATGGATGCAGTAGAATTCCATAAACAATGCCTTACAAACTCTTTTTACAGTTAAATAGCTATGAAGTCATAACTTCATTGAAATTACAATCAGACATAAGACTAATGACTTTATTGGTGATCAGAATAGGTAATTATAGAGCCAAGACTATTTCAAAGTCATCTTAATGAAAATTTCACAGCAAGAAAGGAAACACTTGACATATCTGTGAGGAATAAATTAATCATATGAAACAACAATACTATCAGACTATTTCTGCCACTACTGACCTCAAACAACTTTTGTGTCTGTTTTTAAGGTAGGTTTTTTGGGATTGTATCTATAACTCAGTTTCACAAAGATTCTGGTTTCTGATGATGCTTTTCAGAGATGGGTTCATGCTTATGTACATCCAGCAGCAGAGCACACAAATTCTCCTGCCTTAGCTCTACTCTGAATCACAAAAATGCTCCATTCTGCTTTGATTTTGATTTGACCGATTCCTTTACTGTGTCAAATTGTATCAGCCACTGTGAGTCATCACCAAAGTCCATGCAACTACTTTTGATTAAGTTATACAGGTGAACATTTTCTGAGGCTGGGTGGCCTCCAGCTAGTGGAAACAATTCCAATGATTAGCTGTTAGAAATTACTTATGTGGAAGGTGCTTTTGTGTTCTGATCTCATTCAGCAGTTTGGCATTTGTCAAATCTTTGATTATTAATAGGGTCAGAATTTCATTCCAAATATAACCAGGGAATTTGTGCCTTGGGCTTTGGAAGAACAAGATTTCACACGCTGAATTTAAAGGAAAAGGCTCATATAATGTTAATCAGAACAAACCTGAATGAGAAAGAAGCTTTAAAATAAGCTTTACCCATGTGCAAGTTCCCCTGGGAGTTTCCTGAGAAAGTGATTAATACTTCTCTACTCATATGGAAAAAACACTGTTAAAAACCACTTTTCCCTTGCTCGAGTCAGAAAATGTGAACGGAAATCAAAGCGCATTAGCAACAATAAAATATTAATGCTCCGGATTTCTTATGCAAACTTTTTCAACACTGCATTATTAATGACATCTAATTGTAGTGGAGATTGCTGCAGGACAAGCTAATTTCACTACAGACTTTATATTTTTAACTATAAAATACTGTCTTGTAAAACCCACCACGATCCTGGTAGGATTTCATCATGTCTTCTAACATTCAGTTGTGAGTCTTGATTCAAAATTATTCACAGGAGCCAGTACCTTACGAAAATAATGTGAAACATGCCAAATTTTGTCCTAATTTCTTTTGTGATAGAAAGAACAACTTATTTTAAATTGTTCTTGCACAGACTGCATTCAAAGAGTGCTATACCCAGCCTCAGAATTTTACCACAGCAAGACATTTCTTATAATTAGTATTGCCAATATGTAGGCACGCATCTTTGATTTAGGCTGAGGTCTAGGTGGGCAGCATTAAACTACTCCAAGTTGCTGAAGCAGATCCTGAAAGCCAAAGATCACCAGAATGCAGCAGTATAGTTTAAACACGCCACATTCTTCCTACAGGAGCTCTACATCAAAAGGGAGTGGAAGATCACACAGGAGCTCATTTACCCAATCTGTGGTATCTAGGGACTGTCAGCTTCTTTCAGCGGCACAGCAACACAGAGAGCACCTGAAAAGCAGTATCATATTTATATCGGGAAAGGACTGTATAACTCAAGAACGGGATCAGTGAGCTGCAATTAAGAGAGTTTTCAAATCAGAAAAAAAAATTGACCCTGAGATAGGAGATTTTTGAGAGCCTCAAAACATCCAGCCTTCATCCCTAGCCTGGGACCCCCTCTTGATTTTAAGTGACCATATTCCTCCTTTTACAGGAAGACACCTCCTAGAGCAAGGAATACATTCTTCTATTTGGTAAAAAACTAAATCTTCTGAGGCAGTTCAACAAAGTTAAAGACACCTCAGTACCTGTGTCTCCTTACTACAAACTTGGCACAATAAGGTTGGTCAACTCATCAACAAACAACAGCTTCAGACATCTGTGACTGGGAGGAACAGCACTCAGGAAATAAATCCAGGGAAACAATGGCACAAACAGCCCTGCAAATCCAGGGAAATGAAGAAGGTACCATATTGTAATGAGTCTTTTTCATTGCAGATCACTCAATTTTTACTGGCATTTTACCATCTCTGATGTGAGGAATAACTAGAAACAGTTGCAGATGAATGTTCAATTTCAGCAGGAATACAAACTTGTTCAACAGAATCTGACTTATTTCATTACACAGATTAATAATGGCTCTTTTCTGCAGTGTGCTATGAAGGATTTTTATTAGGCAACTCCCTGTTTATTTCACATTGTTCCAAGAAAAAGAATTAATTCACTCAGGCTATTCTTAACCCAGTGGATTCATGGCACGCGTCTTTGTCTACTGCCAGTTGCTTTTCTCTTTCCAGTGTTACAGTCATAATTGTGGTGCATTTAGTTATAAAACAGAAGACTCAGTTCTCCTTAATTTGGAAATTCAGTCATTTGAACAGAATTTTCGTTGCTTGCTGAGAATGGGAACAGCCATGTAATCTGTTGCAACATCAGCCTCTGTGTTCCGTATTCCTACAGTGGATTTGCTTTCCCCTATGGCACTTTCACCACACAAAAGCTGCTTCTAAGTTAAGTACTAAATTATACACTATGGCTCTTGTCATTCAAGGCATGTAATACACTGAGCACTACAACAGTTATCTCTACTAAATAACATGGAAGTACAACAGGCAAACCTAATTTGCCTGAAGCAAAAATTACGGGGTCCAAGAAAGGGCTGTTGGCTGTGCCTCCATTATTTAATGCATTATTCCTTCCTAATAGGAAATTCCATGAGAAAAAAACTTCTACCTATTACACTTATAATTAGCTCCTAAATATTCACATTACTAGTAACAGCCAAGTTAAGAAGAAATCATACATATTTGTATTATTAAAGCCTAGCACATCTGTGGGCCTAATGTAAAGATATCCTAGGTTTAATAAAAAATGGCAGTTCTAAGAGAAAAAAATAGTACAAAACTGGAAAAAAATATCTGGCTTTTTAAAATGAGAAAATTAGGGAAAGAATCAAGTAAAGAATCTATGTGTAATACAGTCCTTGAAGTATATTTATAATTTGCCCATTATTCCTAAAAGAAACAATACATTTTAGACCCTGAGTTCAAAATAGGATTAAGACCATGCCAAATCTTATTCCAACCTTCCTTTTAACCATGAAAAAGCTTTATTATTTAGGCATTCTAAAATTATTTGCTTTGTTGAAGAAAAATACCCAACAGCAGTAAGCAATTATGCAGATGCATTTGTACTGTAGAAGTGAAAGGTTTATTATGCTTTCAGATTAATAAAATAATGCCCCTGTACAGAGCTAGCCAATTCCTTTAAAAGTTTGCATTTCACATTTAATCTAGTCCTATAATTTAATCGTGATAGTCTTGTGCATTATACCAGGGCTGAAAAAGTGTGTAATTATCTGAAAGCAAGATTTTTCTGCATGAGATAATTAGTGCCACCAGCTAACCCCACAATATAGACAAGAATAGATGTACCAATTAATTTTTTTAATGTTTTTATTTTACGCAACTCTTTCCTATTCCTAGGTAAATATAAGAGATAATACAGACTACCACATTTATATGAATACTTGCTATCTCTGAGGAGAGCCCATTTTTAATTAGATCAAACTCTGTGAATGTTATTTTAGGATATGTACCCATCCTATCCATCCAACACAGTGACCTAAGTAGGATAGCAAGGGCACTCCCCATTGTAGGTACATGAGAAAAATATTAGGAGTCTCTGCTTCCTTTTCCTCCCTGCCTTGCTCAGCTAAAACAGCTCAGCTGAGCTGGGCAAAGATAGCTGCTGTAGGGAAAAGGTAGAAAAGCCAGCACATCTCAGATAAGGTAAAAAAATAACAAGAATACAAGAATAAATATTTGCCATTAAAGACAAGAAAATATTTCATTTTTTGTTTTAGTCACGGGCAAGACAGAATATAGGTCCTGTCAGACATCCATCAGCCAGAAAAAAAATACGAGGAACTGATTTAGTTTGTGTCATGTCATTTATTTTCTTGGCAAACAAATTATTTTCTTTTGTATTCACTCAATAGAGAACATATTCACTAAAGCAACTTTTTTTTCAAGTACCAATCTGAAAAAGCTTATCCACTGGTTGATAAGTATGAAATAAACACTACCTTAATGTTTAACTTTTTCTGTCTTCTCTCCTTTAACTTAGGAGAATAAAAGCAGGTAGAAATTCACCCTAATCTGATGCTGCCAGAACGACTTCCTCAACACAGCATCAATTTCATTGTATGCACAGACATTATCAACCTTCTGCCTAAAACTTCAGCTGAAAATTTGTGCTACACTGGCAACATACTTGCATCCTTTTCAAGTAGAAACTGTAATGAATATTCAGCTTTAATGAATATCAATACAGAACAGAATTGTAAACATGAAAGATTTTATAGTCCTCATGGTCTATTTCAGACTTTAAAATCACTCATCACAAATCAGGATGATGTAATGTAGTTCTGCTAAAACACATAACATGTAGAGAATGAGCTTATTTCCATTACTGACTTGCTGGTCTTCATTTCTCTATCAGATAAGCTAGACTGGCCTGGGTTTGCTTTAATATATCTGAATAATTCTAAATTGATTTACAGTGAGACATAAATGGGTAAATACAATAGCCAGTATTCATTATAGATTGAGAAAGACTTGAAGTCTTATAAATGCATATTTTCTTTCTGAGAGGCACAATCAATCATGAGGCAAATCTTATCAAGCATCATAGGTTGACTACAGTCAATCACAGAGCCAATACAATGAAATCTGGCACTCTAGAAAAAGGTTTCATACTCGCACCCTGCAGCTAAATACCCAATTTGGGCCCCCGAATCTGGCATCTTTTTAAAGAGAATAGCCAATCCAGTAACTGCTGAACGAGCTGCAAACAATCCTCTACCCTGGTGGCCCTGCTGTGATTCCTGCCCACCTTCAGGCTTGGAGCCTGCCATTTCCAGCAAGTTCCAAGCAGCTCATAGATAAGTAAAACATGGCTGTAGGAGCGATTTAGGTGTTTAAAAAACGGCAAGAACATAAAATTCAAAGTATCTTGATTGTCTACCCGTATCTCTGGAGTTGCACCTATGCACAGTACACATAGAAATACCCCTTGGCAGAGAAATAACACTGTAACACTAATAACAGTAACAAGCAGTCGACCACGGCAACATTTTAACCTGTTACTTTATATTAACTTCGGAACTAAAAAAAAAAAAAGGAACAAAGCTCTCATTCCAAGCACTTGCCTGAAAATGGTGAAGTTGGCATCTACCAGAGAAGTTTTACAGTAACACTGTGAATTTACTGCTGTTATAAACACAAAATCACAGCATAAATAAGGCAAGGAAATATAGGACACACTTTTAGTAAAGCATGGGGGTCAAACCTCAGCTATTCTGAATTTTGTGGCACAAACTCAAATTTTTTTGTGCTTTTTTTGAAAACTGCAGGATTTGCCCAAAAAGCCAAGGGAGCTGTTTGAAAACATGCACTCTGAAATGTGAAAATATGTACTACTACCTTTCACAGAGATTCACACTTCCACTTAAAACAAATATTTCTAGCAAAGAATTGAGCATTCTTGTTTGTCTCACTTTTATTAGCACTAATTAAGCCCATTTGTTAAAAAAGCTGCAACAGATAGAGGCATATGGAAAAACTGAAGGACACTAATCTATCATAGGAGCCAAATATCCTGGTAATATCAATTGAGCTTTATACTAAACGCTTGATCTAATCAAAACAAAACACAAGTCATGCCAAATATCAGCAGCTTCCC
This sequence comes from Dicrurus megarhynchus, assembly GCA_013399195.1. Taxonomy (NCBI): domain Eukaryota; kingdom Metazoa; phylum Chordata; class Aves; order Passeriformes; family Dicruridae; genus Dicrurus; species Dicrurus megarhynchus. The sequence goes on from VXAD01001550.1 coordinate 137,086, forward strand.
TAAGCCCTTAAGGGAACATAATTCTATAAAATCAATGTAATAAAAGTATTAACATTGAATGTTTTCTGGTTGATGCCGTAAGAACCATTTATACACGCACATACGGTGTTCATGTCTGAAACTTTCCTTTCTGAAGTCATTAATACTATTTAATTACATTAATACAAGTCATTAATACTATTTAATTACATTTAATACAAGATTACCATTTGTTCTGTGCATGGAAGTTACTTGTACACCATTTGATACTTGATCTCAACCCACACTTTCTATTTGCAAGCAACTCTCCCAATCGCTCCTTCTAACATGACTTCTTTTTATTCAGCTGAATAAATGTCAGCAAATAAAATGCTTATATCCACTATATATAATTTGTTTTTGTAGAATGAAAATCATATCGGAGATGGCGTTTCTAACACCTCTTTAGCTGAGGCTACTACTTGAACCCTGGGAGGGTCAAGGACTACCACAGACTTTCCCCTGGAAGGCTGCCAGCAATTACAAGTATTTATTTCCAGGCAAGGATTACTTTGGTAGCTCAGTTTCAGGAAGAAAGTACCAGCAATTCACATTTTTGGGCCCCCTTTCAAAATAAAAAAACAAAAAACCCAAAATAAAACACACTTTGCTCTGCCTAACTCTAATCACCAGAAGGAACAGTAGCATTAAAAAAAGTCAAAGTTGCAAAAATAACATCATACTGCTATATAAGAGCCATTTGTGCTACAGAAACAATAAGCATTTACCAATGGGGCAGGCAAATCTTTTACCTTCCAGTAGCCTGTATTTGCAGTTCAAATATCGAATAATAAAAGGTGAAGCACTTTTCCATTTCATATCTGTAATATTTTAAGTAGATACCTTCAATAAAGCAGCGCCCAGAGCTCAAATAACAACCTGAAACAGCACTATTTTACCAAAATGCTTTCGTAAAGCCATGGGGCTGCTGCTTTTTTAATCAAATTTCATTTCCCAGCAATAATTTTAATAGCTACTTTAAACCCACCCCACTCCCTCAAGGCAATGCTGGGGTCAGATAAAACCGAAATCATGGACTTGTTTTCTTCTATGAGAGAAAAAAGCTTTAGTAATACCTATTTCTTTTATTAGCACCCTGCTGGTTCGTTTATTAAGCATATAAGATAAGGGAAACAATTATCCCTCACACATCAGGTCGACAAATAGGGTTAACCCTCACCTGCCTGAAAGTGCTCAGCAGTGTCTTTTCTCCATCCTCAGGGACTGATAAATGTATGTGTGTATATATACGTATAGAGTGTGTCTATATATAAATATGTATGCAAAAATTCATATATATATATATACGTATAACTAAAAGCAGAAGGAAAGGAGTGACCTCGCACCTCAGTCAGCGCCACAGCCGAAAGCAAAGCAGCCGCAAGAAGAGACGGCACGGACCGGCCATGAACAGCCCCTCAGAGCGCTACTCGACTTAAAAACAACTTTTTCTTTCCTAAGGCAGAAGAGGGAGGCAAACTCTTACCAGCCACACCGCGTTCATAGCCAGGAAGATCCCACCAACCTGCCAGGAGAACGCCAGCACCTCTCGACAGCCCTGGGGAGCGGGCACTCCACTGCCCCCTCACAGCCGAGCAGCCCTGAGGGAGAGCGGGGAGGGGGAGCGCTAAGAAGCCTCCGAAAAGGGAGGGAAACTGTGAGGGAAGGGCGTTCCGGCCCTCGGAAGTTTTCAAAAGGGAGGGAAACTGTGAGGGAAGGGCGTTCCTGCCCTTGGAAGTTTTCAGAAGAGCGGGAAACTCTAAAGGGGAGGTGCTCTCGCTCTCAGTCTCGCCTCAGGATCCGCAAGCAGATGGAGACATGACAGCAAAGCCTTCCACGTGACTGTCTGCTCGCCCAGTTGCGTTTGGCAAGGTAGTTTTCAGTGATCGTTTTTTTGTGTGTTTTGTTTCTTTGTTTTGGTTTGTTTTTTTTTTTTAACTTTGGCCCCAACAGCCCCCTCAGAGCCTTGAGGGCAGCCATGGGGGGAGCTGGTGCCGTGTCCTAACAGGGCTGTCAAGTTGAACCAGCCCTTCCATGGGGTGCCTCCCTCAGCCCCCCAAACCAGAATAAAACACCCTCAGAAAGTCCCATTTAACAGAGACAACAGAACAGGCATTTCAGTGTTCCTAGAATACTTAAGGACAATGTTTTCCGATGTTCCTTAAATGCTGGTAGAAGGCGGATCAGCACGAGAAGTGGTTTAAAACCAGGTTGGCATCACTAGCTTCTCAGTCTAAATAAGGTTGGGGAAAATGTACAGAGACTGACAATAAAAACTTGCATTGCCTGTGCAAAGTCCACTAGACAAATAGTGAATGCATTTCTTTGTTATAGATAATTGCTGAAATGGAACAGAGAAATGTCACAGCAGCATTGCTATGAAACTTGTAAAAGAAAAGAATTGATTTATACAGTGTGTGCAGGTGCTTATTCTGAGGGGTTTTTTATAAAGCAAATTATATTTATAAAGCAGGAATTTTATTTTTAAAACCTGAAGAAACAGCTAAAAGCAGAAACTGACGATTCACTTTAAATCTAACACAGCATCTCCAACACTAAATGCTGTCTTATGCAGTGTATGCTTTTCTAACTGATTTAACCACTACATTTTAAAATGTGCTGTCTATTATCTGTCTCCTGCACGTTTAATCACTGCTAAATAGTCAGAAAGTTCTAGGAACTTTCTTATACATGGCTTACAAATCTTCTTACTTAAACCCAAGTTGTTCCCATTTTCAGTCTGAACCTACATCAGTCTCTGGAAGTCTAATGGCAATATTGCTTTGTTGCAGTCTCACAGTATCTAATCTTTAATAGAGACAAGGAATTGTTTTGCTTGTTCGATTTTTCTCTCACGGCATTGCAAGCACATTCTTTTTATTTCAATCTGACCACTTTTCATATATTTAAATATCTGTTCTTACTTTTGATTATTCTCAAATATCTGTTATTATTTCACCCATTATATTCTGCATTTGTGATTTTTGCAGGTTCAGATACAGTTAACTTTACTTTTTAAAGCAGTAGTATAATTTGTGATTATTGCCAGCCAGATGTCGTTTTCTCACCTAAGCATTCCCCAGCACCTGTTACATTTCCCAGATATTAATAAAAGTAATATCTCAGTATTTATAATTCATACTAGTTTCTAGCAGCTAAGGTAGTACTGATATATTGAGTAGACTCTTTTACCCCAAGATGTTGCTCTAATTCTAGATAAATTTACACTGGTCTCTTTTATGCTGTCTCCTTACTTTTGCACTTAAGTTCCTGGTCCACATCCAAAAGAACCAAGGGCAGTCCTAAACTGACAGGTCATTGTATCTAATAGCAGATAAAAAGAAGCATTTAGTAACTCTAAAGCTTTTGTGTCATCTAGGATATCAATTTTCCTTCTATGTGTCACAAACATGGGAAACACAGCTGGAAATACCATTGTACGATCATGGGAAGTTTCTACCCAACCATTTAAACAGTTTAATCTTACTATGTTCTGATGTAACTGTGAAATGTGTTCTCTTTGCATTCTTAATTAGCATAGAACAGATGGTAAGGCTGCTAGTTTAAAGCAAGAAGCCTATTTTAAAAAGTCTGTGGTAATTCCTCACTCTTAAAGAAGTTTACTGTGGTCTGTGAGTGCGGGGGGGGAAAAAAGGTTTGGGTTGGTTTTTTTTTATTTCCTTGCATGTTGCTAACCTAACTTCTAAATAACTCCAGTATGTTTTCAAAGGTTCTTGCTAGATTTGAACATTTTCCAGAGAAGAAGTTACCTGATCTAGAGGATGATTTTCATCTAATTATAGAGAAAAGATCTTGGGAAATTCTTAATACTCTCTCAAGTTCTGAAAAACCTTTAGAACAACCTTATACTGACAACTGGGCTTAATACTGTGCTTTTCATTCATGGAAACATAATAAAAGAGAAGAAAACAAAAACTGGCTCAAAATTAATGTATTACAAAGTAATACAGTAATATCAGTTCTGTCAAAAACTTTATTATGTAATAACAAATATGTAACATTCTTTTGAAATCCTGTCCATGAATTCCATGTTGGAGACTCCTAGTTCAGGAAAGTCTTTTTGGGAAGTCTTAGTGAGATAATTTTGTGTGAAGACTTAACCTGTAACCATTTCATCTCTACAGTATTACCTATGCAGATTAACAGTGGTATTGCAATGTAAGTCTGCTGAATACTTTTGCTAGACACAGAAACAATACCGGGCTCAATTCAGAATTGCACTGATCATTTCTGCTCAGTGAAGGTTTTCCTTGCCTTTTTTTTCCCATGTTTCTTCCTGGTAGTGACCCACTGACTATTGCCTTTTCTGCTCTGTACAATTCTTCATTTGGTTTTAATTTTAATTTGCAGTGCATGTTTTGGTGTTATATAGATGACACTGAGACCCAGCAATATTTAAATACAGCAGTTTTGAAAATTCATTTTTTCTGCATTCCATTAAGTTTTGTCTGTGCACTGCAGTTTTTGGCCCAAACTTTGTTCTTGTCTCATCACTTCACAACGACTGCGGGCATAGAAATTCACTGTGTGGAATTGGCTTTAAAAAATTCTTTGATCTCTAAAACTGCATAAGATATTTGGCACTGCAGACAGGGAACTCCCGTGTTTTTTGGCACATCTGGAAGCTCCTCTGTGCTAGAACTCTGTTGTAGCCATTTGCAGCTGAAAGTACTATCAGCATTTTTAAAACCTTGTGTACATTATTCTTGCCATGGCCCATGAAAATCTGTCAGGGATCTGTGTTCACAGAGAAAAAACCAGCAGATCTTCCCATTTTTTTACACAAAGGCAATAGAGAAGCCTTTCTCAGTATGTAGTTTTCAGCTCAACTTTGTTTTCCAGTGAAGTATCGTAGCTAAAAGGAGGTCTCACTTCACCCTTTAGCATTCCGTGTGTGGAGCTGGAACTTGGCCAGTTCTGCCCATCTGCAGCCAGACAGTTGTCTCCTCACTGTAGCTAGATCAGCCTCAGCTCTGAACACAGACTCAGCAGCTCTCTGGCTCCAGTTCCACACTTGAAAGCTTCCCAGAAAATCAGCTGGGGATGATGGATGCAAGGGTACTTGTAAAAGAAAAAAAAAAAGCAGAAATTACATGGACACGACAGAAGGAAAACCTAAAAATAAAATAGGGTCATCAAGACCTTGACTGACGCTCTGTAATTCTGCTTTCATTCTTAGTTTAATCTAAATGGTCCAATTCTATAGGTGATACAATGGCTTAAAATTGTTCAAGGCAAAATATACATAACATAATTCTGATTTTCAGAAAAATTACAGAGTACACTGGAACTGATAATCTCAGCCAATATTTTGGTTTTCCTTTTTCTTCATGAGGTAAGGGATATGTTTCTCCCAGTACCTTCTTAACATATTTTGGCTTTTTATTTGTCAATCCTTATCATTGTACTTGAGAGGTTTCATGGTTTCACGGTATCTGTAGATTCATCATTTTCCTGGTAGCACTGAATAGATTGTGTGTATCTACTGTAAAAATGCTTCTTTTTCCCTATAAAACATCTCCTAAGTAAGAACGATATTTCATTATTTTCACATAACAATTCAACTTTTTTATTCTTATGCTCTTCTTAAATACAGATTCTATTGTGTATATTTGGAGCTAGGATGACTTCTTTAAATTAGTTCCTTGTCAGCACCTGACTTGGTGCCAACAGCTACACCTGAACAATAGATTTTTAAGGTGTGTCTTCTGACTGGTGGTTCATAAACACTGGATTGGACCTTGCAGCTACATTTCTGCCATCTCTTCTGGAAACTGAACAGTTGTCCCTTAACAGAATGCCTTACTGTGAGGAGTCATCTGCCTCGCTGGAGGGCATTTGGGTTCTCTGAATTTCTTTATTTTGGAGAATTAAGAAATATTTAGGGATTATGTTCCAGCTGCTTTATTTTTTTCATTAAAGCATTCAGTGGGAGAGCATGGACTTTTATGCAAGATTGCTTTCACTGGAGATTACTACCATAGACAGATGGTTTTTCATTATCTGCTGTAATGGACTACACATTTGCAGGAGCAGCAGTAACATATTCTATCCTGAAAATTAAGGGCCAATCCGCCTCTAAGAAACCTGTTTTTCAGCCAGATGTTATCCCACACTGAGGCCAAGAGAACACAACTTGTAAATAGCTGAAGAATGTGCAATGGGTCAAATTGAATAGTATTGAGCTATTTTTAATTCACAGGTGTGAGTTCAAAATATCTATTTTAAGTTATTATTTCATCTGTCTGACTAATGCAGCTCATCGGTGTGACATAGGTAGTTTTCATCCTACCAGGGACCAGGAGAGAGATGATGAGTGTGACCTCCTCCTCAGTCACGCAGGCCAGAAATCCATGCTTGGCAACTCAGTACGTACCTCATTGTAAATTGTGCTGATGGATCAGGAAATCAGGTTTGGACAAGACAAGATAGGATTCAGGGTGTTCTGGCTTTGTGTTAATGTGGTGTCATCAATCATCAGGAGCTGGAATTAGAAATCATCACTGCATGACTAGCAAAGGTGCTGGAAGCCAGCAGCAAGTGCTTTGAGAATGAGTCTGGCATTGCTAGACCAGTACACAGCTCATCAAAACAGCCTGAAAGTACAAGAAAATTTATCTTTTATGTTTGCATTGAAAAAGCAGATCTTCTGAAGTGAAAGAAAATTAAAATTTAGATTGTACTGGTCAGGATAATGGACTTGCAGTTTAAAAAAGTAAAAATCCCACAATGAATCACCTAATTCACTTTGGGATTTACTCAGCAGTCAATTACGTAACATTTTTTTCAATTAACACGTTTCCATTTGTTTCTGCAATGAAAAATGCTGTGCTTTATCATGTGTTCAGTCCATGCAACCCAACAAGAACTGGAGTAGGATTTGTGACATTTCAGTTCTGCTCCTTGCATGTTTTACTGACCAGTGGTTATCCTGGTTGTTCCTATAGAGAAGAAGCTTTAGAGCTTGGGAAACACATTGTGACTTCACTTCTTCTCATAAATGTCGCGAAAAGGCAGGAGGGTGGACATGGAAAGTGAAAAGGATGGTGCCCAAAGGAGATGAAGAAGTAAAACAAGAAATGTAATAAAAACCATCCTGGCTTTAGTTGTGGAAGTCTATGAAAGCTTCTAGAGCAGTGCAGGCCACTCATGAGTAAAAGGCTTTCATGGCAGCCAGAACACCGAGGCCATCATTCGCACAGAAAATTTCTAAGGACTGCTTAGTTTGATTGTGTAGATGCAAAACTGATAGATTAATCAGCCAGAAAGTGGCAGTTTGTGGAAATATTTGGCTATCATCTAAAGGAGAAAAATGAAGGCATAAAACTGGCAGTGCAAGGGTAATTCTCCGTTCATTAAAGATTGCATAATATAAAAGGTTTAAAAATTACTTCTGGTTGGGAAGCCTGGTTCAGCATGAGCCTCTTACTTTCTCATTAGCACTTTTTAAAAGTAAGACACGTCAGTCTATTTCTTGCACTGCCATTCATTTTCTGTGCTTGTCTTCCTTTTTTGCCTTACTGTACTGGAAGGGATAATTTCCACATGGATGGTTGTCCTCCTGCCATTTAATTGTAAGCCTGAAAACGTCAGTTCAAGGCATGTCCTTTTAAAATATCATGCCTTATCTCTACTTGCTGTCTATCTGCCTTTAAACAAACAGATTTGCTATGGAACTGCTGGGCCCGGATCTTCAGGCTGCCTCGCAACAGCTACTGCAACGCTTTAGTCCATCAGAAATAAATGAAAGAAATTCATATTGGTACATCAGATTATTTAGGTGCATATAAAATCAGGAAAAGGGAAAGGGTGTTTTGAAGGGTTCTTGCTCTCTGGGAAACACTTTGGGCTTAATACTGCTCTGTTTCTTCCATTTCCATGATTTTTATTATAACATCATCTGTTGCAAATATGACCTGCTTAGGTGAAAGTGAAAAACTAAACGTAAATGTCTTAAAATTAAATTAGAGATGATTTTTTAGAATAATAGCACAGTCCACATAAGCTGTGCCATTCTATGCAGAACAAGGCAACCAGAGAAATCCTGCTATTTCTGAGATGACCTTTTAGTCCATCCATGATTAGTAAATATTACAAAGGATTTATTTCTTTATTTCGTGTGTGTATCATGGCTTTTCAAGAATCCTCATTTTAGAATTAAATGAGTGATTAGTACTAATAATTGAAGCATTTCTTCAATAATCATTCAGGGTCAGGATACCTAACAGAGAGCTGCTCGATTAAGAAAAAGTTGTTATTATGCAAGTGATCATTGGGACAGAGCAAAATCAGGAATTTATTCAATAGTTCCCATCAGCAGGCTGATGTTTGCCTCCTGCCTCAAAAGCAGGACCTCAGCACACATGAGGGTTTCTTGGGGTGGCATAACCATGAACATCTGCATTTCCTCCTCCGTTCCCTTAGGTCAGTTCAGGTCATCTGCAGCGACTGCGTTCCCTCCCAGCTTCTCGTGCAGCGCCAGCCTACTCACTGATGGGGGAGGGAGTGAGAGAAGGAGAAAGCTCTGGTGCTGTGTAAGCACTGCTCAGCAACAGCCAAAACACTGGTGTGTTATCATCACTGTTCCACTCACAAATCCCAAACACAGCACCAGACAGGCTGCTGTGAACAAAATTAACTTCAGCCCAGCCAGACCCACTACAAATAGTTATAAACAATGAGCTACATGGAAAAGCAGCTTTCCAGCAGTCTCTGAGATTTTTCTAGTCTATTTTGGCAATGTACTCCCAATGAGGCATGCCTGTAGTTCTCCCTTGCAGATGGGTTGTCATCAACCCTTTTGGAACTACTCCTTTTTTTTCCAGTTCTTTTCACATTTGAAGTGAACTTAGACTCTAATTGCTTTTTTAGTTGTTCTGAGATTCAAGGTATTTCTTCATTTATTTTGTGCAGAGTAATAAGGAATAATACAGGCTTAGAATTGAAACACTGAAAAGAGATATATTGACAGAGTGTTTGAGTTTTAATTAATGAGAATCGTTTTGAGTATTTGGGTATATAATATATAATTTGGGTATCTGGAAATAGCTCTTGAAAGAGCCTGGCCTTAACCCAGACTATCTTTTTTTCCTACCTTTTTTATCTTTCTTCCTGAGTTAGTGGAGTTTCTCTGAGGCAATCTTCTAATACATTTTCTCTAGTGCTTTTTCTTATAAATGCAATTATTCTCCAACACAGCATTCAGTTGGACTGCAGATTTTACTAGTGCTTGGGTAATCTGAGCTTTAAGAATTTATTTCTGGACTACAGTAGATCTGCCTGGCATTGACATCTTTGAAAAGGTTGACTACTTGAAATTCAGTTTTGCCTGGGTGATCGTGCCATTTTCTAGAGAAAAGGGAAGTGTGACATTAACAATTTTTAACATTTTGTTACAGAGTATTTACTATGAGATGACACCTCAAGTATTCTATATTTCAACAAATTATTACTGAGAATGCATTTTGCTTTTGAATTCATGGGATGATGTTGAATTTAATATTCATTCAGAAGTACTCTGTTCAATTTACAATGACAACCAAAAATAATGAATAATATATTTATATCATCTATTAATAACCATCCATCCATTTAAAAGTTTCATCCTAATGCGTTCTGGAAATCTGCAAATTAATTATGCAAAACCCTGAGTGAATATAAAATTGAAATGCTTAAGAATTTAAATGATGCAATTAAATGCTATTGCATGTATCTCAAAGTTATTTTCTTCTAATACTTACTCATCAATCTTAATTTCAGTACCACCATTTAGAAACAGAATCAGCTCTTATATCTAGTCAAAATATTGCAAGTTTGAGCAAAGACTGTATTCTTTTTCCTTTGATTACACTATTTCCAGACATGAATTAAAAGTCTTTATTTAAACAAAAGTGGCCTTTTTAAAAGACAGATTACAATGCTCATCAAAATAAGGAGGGTGAGGTCAGAGGATGTCAATCCTTGTTCTTTAAGAAAACCCAACAAATCCAGCTGTGAGAACTGGTCTCAATCTGCAATCACAGCTACCTAAAAATCCTCATTAAACTCTGTAGAGTTGGCAAATCAATATATAGCTAATAAGTAAGATTTGCTGACCAGGCTGCTTGAGAAGTTCATATGTACATAAATATTTTTATTATTATCAAAGCTAGTTACCTAACAATAGCTTTGAAGAATAATTTTTGCAAAAAACAACTTACACTGTAAAATAATGAATAAATAAGAGATCATGCAAACTCTATCCCAGTTAAAAACCAGCACAAAGGTGTAGAAAATCAAAGCTTTAAGTGTGCAGTGAAATCTTTGGGCAGGTCAATTGCTTTGGAAATGCAAAAAATTTTTGATTTGAGGGAACAGCCAATTTTAACACCAACAGAGAGGATATATGGTCCTAAGGAAAAATACCTTGAAGTGTGAGGAAATCTTTGATTTGCTTATTTCTATTTGCTTCGCTAATATAAATGCTTTTGTATTAGGTCAATCATTTTGACCAAGGCCAAATTACCGTAGTAATTTAGTAATTTTTTAGGTAGTTCTTTTTTGGGTACTATAAAACCTGAGAAATACAAAACTCTTTAGGTATATATTTTTATCAAAACTTTCACTTTTTCTGTGTATCACTTTAAATCAGCAATTAAGGGGAGTGAGGCAGTTTTAAAATTTCTTCATAATGTAGACTGGAAGGCAGATCAGAAAGCTAAAGAATGTTACCTAAGTCACCCTTACTGTTGAACACATCGACCTGGAAATCAAGGTTTTGAGACACAAACAAGAAAAACAGAAAATAAAAGTTCAGGTGAAGACAAACTTTAAGGTAGGCAAGGCTGAAATACTTTTGCTAGAAAAGTTTGAAAATACTGTGGTTTAAAGAATCTGGTTTAAACTATAAGGAGAATGTTTGTTGAGGGTGAAATTATTGAAACAATTATTTGAAAAAACAGCTTGAGAAGGATATAAATCTTATAGAAAATAGATTTTTTTCTGTATTGTTTTCCTTCTCTTTTCACGAACAACAGTAAAATACATGTATTACAGTAGTAAACTATCAGATTTGACTTTTTTTAAGCCAAGTTTAATCTAATGAAAAATGTGGGGGGAAAAATAATGAGGAAGTGAAGGATTTTTTAAAAATTAAGTGGTTTTCATCAAATCATGCTTCTTTTGAGGTTGCATTATCTGTTCATATTTTTTAGGGCAAAATTCATTAATTATTTTTTATATATCCTTAAATAAAACCAGTCCAAGTCTGTCCATACCAACATTCCTGCTTTTAAATTCTGAGAACCTGAGTGTTACATGCAGTTTTGCAGTAACACATGTCTTTTAGAAAGTATTATTATATCCTTACGTTATGTTATATGTATCAGACAAAAAGGGGCATTTGATCAGGGTGCTGACTGTGATTTTTTTGACGCCTGTTACTGAAGTTTCTGTATGACATTATTCAGCCTAGAATTTTCATTGATTAGTTATGGGGTTTTTTTTAATTCAGTAAGAAGAATGTGACTTTATTCTAATTCTCCTTCAATTTTGAAAGCTGAGCAATGACTTGGGCAAAGTTTACAGAGCTGTGTTGTTGCTGATTAAAAAGGAGATGTTTTCTCTTTCTCTTTCAGTGAACAATGGAGGGGAGTACTGAAATATTTGGGAAGAGGAAGCCCTTTCCTAATATATGGATGTTGACCGAACGTTGTAAAATAGCATTGGACTCTACCGGAAAGGTAATCGATGTCCCGGTTTCAATCTTACCAAAGTTCTGCAGTCTCATCAGAAACACAGGAATAAATATTTAGCTTCCTTCCCCTTATCCCCTGACACCAAAGCTTTCTGGATGCAAGGCGTTAGCCTTTGCATTAGTTTATTGATCTTTTAATGTAGGATTTAACTTGCTTCAGGGGCACTATAAATACAATATTGCAAAAGTCCTGCCATATCAATATTCATTTATTTTTATTGATTAGTTGCCACTTCTAAATTCTGGGTACTGAATTAATGGATGCTGAATAACTACTTCGATTAATGAAGCTAAAATTGGCTTTAACATCCTAGACTAACTACAGAAATTTTTTCTATTACAAAGCTAATTATTTCTTTTTTTACGATCTGCAATTACTTTCATAATTTGACTTATCCTTGGCACTTCACTGGAAGCCACAGAGTAACGAAACAGAAGCTATTTATAAATGTTCATTATTTACAGTGTCACACAAGAACATCCTTACTCTAAGTCCATATTTAAACACTGGAATTAGTAGGTGAATTTGACCAAATGAATGTGTTTCAGAAGGTGAAGTTTTAGAAGATTAATTTGAGGTGCTGCTTTTTTTTGTGACTGCTTTGGCACATTCTGTATGTGTCTTATTCATGCACATTGTTATTAGCTATCAGAGGAGATATAGCACAAGGTAGATGAATACATTCATGAATATTTGTTCTGACACATGGTCAAGGTGTCATAGTGGTGTTTTCTTTCCTATTTCCTTTTTTGCACAAGAAGTTCCATCTTTATGTATCTGACATTTGACTTTTATTGAACCATATCTTTTGGAAAAGATGCATTTTCCTTTCTTCCTTGGTAAATGTAATGTGGGCCCTTTTTTTTTTTCTGAGACTTCCCTACACAGAAAAACCCTAGTGGAGATGTACATTGGTAGCCTTCCATAGATGGCCTAGAGCCTAAGCACCAACATTATGAGCGTCACTAAGAATATGTGTAAGAAGGGAAAATAAGAAGCTTTTAAGGCAGAGAACTCCCATGGCTGTAAGGCAAACTACTTCATTAGAGCTGCGTGGAAAATGTGACACAGAGTGGTGACTTCACAGTGTTGAGGAATACGAACAGTGCCAGGTGACCAGTGGAGACACAGCAGGAGATGAGGACTCCAGGCTGTCAAGCACTTAGACTGTGAGGGTATAAAAATGCAGGGTTTCCTTTTTTGGGGCCCCCTGTCTGAGGCACGGAACTCGAGCAGTTATTTTTCTTACTGCACCATGATTAAGTTATTTTAAGAGTCATGATAGCTGAGACTCTACTGTGGGAATCCTGGGGTCAAGCCAATTAGGAAACCTGGTCTGGCTGTGAGTATAGAGTGCATAGGTGTGAAGGGGCCTCAGTCCCAGGTGAAAGAGTGACTCCAGGATGCCCAGACAGGCAAGTTTCCTTAACAACTGCAATTCCAAGCTCTCAAGGTTTTCATTTATTTTCACTTGAGAAACAGCCCTGATAAGGTATCTTTATCCATTGCAGTATTTGTTCATGTCCTAGATTCTTTTGACTAACTTGAAACTGTTTGTGTTTTAATCATATTACAAAAATGCAGAGAGTAATTTTGAGTGAGAATCCAGGAGCTTGGGTGTGTGTTAATTTGTCAGATGTGTTGGGCTGAAGTTCTGTAGGGTTTGTGATAAGGCAATTAATTAATTGTGATAATCTCTCATTATCATGAGAGATTCTTTTAGACAAAGAAAGCCATCACACCTAATCTTAATGGGTTTATTTAGACAGGAACCTTAGAGGAGACATCAAAGAGTATGACTTGATTTTTGTATATGTGTATTTACATTATTACAGTCCATTGTAATGAACATTTTTCCAGTGGGAAATAAACTTAGCTTTAAAGAAAAAAAAGGAGTATCTTAGATTGTTCCTATCTATTTAGTTACATTTTTGTATTTATAATGTTTAACTATCTTTTGTTATATTTTTTATAGTCTTATATTCTTAATTTTTTTGTATTTTCACTTACATGACAGTATAAATGACATAAATTTCACTCCCTGTGCAGGGCTTAAGTTATGTCCAGTTTATTCATGCATTTCTAGACTTCTCTGTTAAGCAGGAACACTGAATTCTGGGGTGTTTTTCTTCTCAGTAAGTTGTTAGATTGTATTGCCATACTGTATGAAATGCCTTCAACTTACCCGTATAAGCAGCACAGGCATGGGCTTGCAGTGAGTATGGAGGTTATGTTGTGTTTTCTTGATTTGAACACAAAGATGCGATGGCAAATACAGAGACTGCTATGGGAAACTGTCCTTAGGCAGAATTGAAGTAATAAAATGGAAGAACAAAGGCCCATTTTGGAGACTGATGATATACATGAGTATCAAAATTTAGAAAGGACCCAGTAAGACCCAGGCATGTGCACTGGATTAACAAATAGAAATGGTAAACTTTGGGAAAACTTTTGAAACATTTTCTTTTCCAAACACCACCATTTCACTTTTGCCTAGATCACTTTCCACCAGCTGCTTTTCCAGGAGGTGATTTTCTATGGCTAGTCAAATATTCATGGAGCAATACATGCTGAATCTGCTCCTGTTACATGACCAATATAGTAGTACAGCAAACGACTCACAATCAAATGGAATGGTGTAATGCTTATCTATATCCTATCTTACAGATTCTCCCCAAAGAGGAAATCTCCCAGACTCCCCCAATCGGGTTAAATCACTTTACATCAGATAAGAATATGGTCTTTTAACTTCTCAAGTATCTTAACTCTTAGCTTACATCCTTCATGCCTTAGCACATGGCATGATGCATTCTAGTGTAATGTGATTGATACAGCCTGGTTTGCACAGCTTCCAGTGACAAATTAACTTGGGAAATGGGTGAAAAAAGATAATTTCTTTAATATTATTGTCAAAGAGAGAGTCTTATCTATAAGAACAACTGATTTAAAGAATTATCAAGAACTGAAGAGGATTTGCACTTGCATTAGATATAGGTCAAGAGTTTGCGAGTTTTTAAAAATAATTAACATTGATAACACAAAATATTTAAATGACAGTGTGTGTATAAGAGTGGGTTCTTCTGCGTGCATATAAATCCAGTTCTGGCTTGCAGGTGTAACTGCAAGGTGTAACGGGATAGAAAGATGGAGCTGTTCTTGCAGCAGCTTTGCAAAACACAAATTCTCAACAGCTCCTGCTTCAAAGAGAGCATACCTGGATCCCATTCCCCCACATTCCACACGCACAAACCCAGTGTTGTTTTGGCAACCTGCCTGTTAGAGAACAGGGCACCCTAATTCTTTCCCAGACAGACACCCCCCTTTCAGTTGCCTTTTATTCCTACATCTTGGCCTGTTTTCAGTAAGAAAACTCAGCATTTCCTTCTAAATATCTGCTTGAATGTGTACCTCAAGAAAAAATAAACAAACAAACCCCAGCCATAGACAGATTAATTAAACATTTCTAAATTTTATCATATTAATCTCTTTAAAGGAGTAAGTCCAGGAATTCATCACTGATGTAGGATGTACAGACTTAAACTTTTAGTTTGAAGTCTGTAATTTCCCTACTGAATAACATAAGCATTTCATTATCTTATGCCAGAAATACCCTATTTATAAAGTACTGATACAGATGCTGCTTACTTTGTAAAATGCTTTCAGATCTATGGTTTCTATGAGAGGATTAGTTTGTATTACTGTCTGCAAACCTACCTATATCAATCAAAATCCCAATCATACCACCAGCAATTTTAAATTTTGAGTTTAATTCTTTAAATAAGGTCAGTTGTCCGTCAGTGTGTAGACAACACCATAGGCATTGCTGTGTCTCAGAACCTTTGCCATCTCTTCCCAGCTGCAACCGCATGCTATGGTGCTCCTCTTGCCTCCTGTTCCTGGGAAATCCTCCTTTCAATTTTAGTGAGTCAGACAACTGTTTCCAAAACAATCTTTGGATGATGGTTCTGTAAGCAGTTAAGTGAAAAGAGAAATCTGCTGTGCAAAGCTTCTTTGTTCATTGCTTTTGCTGACTGGCTGAAGGTGAGGTCACAGTAAGCTTGGAGGTCTTGATATAAATGAAGTAATTTAACCAGAAAATACATCTTCAGAAAGATGACTCTGCAAAATGCCACACTTACCAATCTCACATTCATACCTTTAATAGTTGTCATTAAAATGTGATTATATATAAATGAAAATGTATATGGTTTCTGGATTTATGCAACTCAAGCATATTACTACTGTAATTTTACATGAAAATGCACCAAGGTATTCTCAGCCAGCATCAAAATTAATGCATGAAAGCACATAATTTCAATTCCTAGGGTCATCACAACTTCACTGATATTGGGAAACCTCCCAGTGGCACAGAGCCATAAAATAGTGGCAGCATTCTCTTGCTGCTGCTGGCACCAAGAGGGGTGGATGTTCAGCCACGTGCCCTTTACACAGACTCACCAATTCCTTTGGCTATGGATGCATTCATGTGAGCAACAGCAATAGCGTCTTTTAGGAAGTTCAAGGATATAGTTTATCAAATATTGTTTATATTGGCTAATCTGTTTAATAAAATTTAGATGATATCTGCAATTCCTGTGCCAGAAATCAGGTATAGAAGTTCAAAAACTCTTGGATTTTAGCCTATGGAATCATATATCCAGTAGTGTGCGTAGGAAGGTGGTTGCCTGTTCAGACTTTTTTCAAAAGCAAAAATGACTAACTTACAGGCTGGGGATCAAAAGTCAAAATTTGCCTCTGTAATGGACTGTGAAGAGTAGCAAAATTTTTGTGCAGGTCCACAGAAACCTGTGCAGAAGAAATAAAAATGGCATCTTAGATGTTTAAAAGTGAACAAAGCACTTCTGCTTTCCTGTTGATCTCTGAACAAGGACTAAGCTGGTTTGCTGCTCTTTTACCCAAGAGTAATAAATTCCACAGTGATGTTGATTTTTTTATTTGCCATTTACCAATGCCAAGCACGAGCCTCCTTTTCTTTCATTGCTTGGATTCCTTCACTTCTCTGTTTTTCATGATTCCTGCTTTTCCACTAAAGCTTGACTCTTTCAACAAGACCCATATGAACTAATTTGAAGTAAAAAAGTATGGATTTTTTAAAGTATCTACAAGTTTCTGACTTTTACCTATTTCACTGAGCCTTGTTTGTAAACGTGAAGCTGAATCATTAGCAAATATTGCAATATTGTAAATTTTTGCTTGTTGTTCAAAATTAGTATTAATAAAGCCCTGTTCATGGATGACTAAGCAAAAAAATTGAAACGCAATTGTAAAAAGAATTTGGCCAAGGTAAGGAGCCAAGTCTTGCTGACCTATGCTTTAAAATAACAATGTTCTGAGTGGTGGCCTCAGGCAGATAGTTACATGTGGAATGATGGGAGTAGACTACTGGAAATAATTATAAAAAAATGATGAGTTGATAACAATGCTATAAAGCATCAGCTGCATCAGTAGCTTTTTAGAATACAGGAAACTTTGAAATATTGACCCAAAAACTCTTAGAAGGCTGGAAGGGATCTGATTCAAAAAAGGGGGGATATACAGCTTAAAACAAGAGGGAGATTAAACTGATGGTGAAGTTATCCTTTTAACTGAGCTGGCTTTTATTAGACTGAATTCCTATAAACCATCTAGTGCATAAAAATAAAGGAAAAGTGTAACTGAAACTGCATTTTGTAGCATAACATCTTTTATTTCAACTTAAGTGAAGGACAGTTTGAACAGTAGAAGTGGAATTTTTGAGAGGAGGGGTTTTGCTTTAATGTAAGTTTCAAGACTAGAATGTCAGTGGTCAACAGTTTGAGAAAAGCAAAAATTTTTGAAAATATCTCTTAGGATTTTTTGTTTCTCCTTGTAAAGAAGATACAAAACAGAATAATGTCACTTAGGTTGCTCTGTTGTGCTGTAGCAAGATTTTAACTGCACATGTTGAAAACTGTCTGCATAGCAAAAGTACTTTCTTTTTTTAACTAGGAAGTGGATGAGAGAAATAATTTGAAATTTTCATTTGCAAGATGATGTTCATGGTAATAATGGCTATAAGTTGTCCTAGTCTTTCTAAAATTCTTATTTGACAAGCCTTGTCCAAATCAGGAAAAAGAGTCACTAACAATAATTTCAATTCATGAAAATAAATTTAAAAGGCCATTAGTACTTCAAACAAAGTTTATAGGTATTCTCTTTCAACCTGTGATTGCTCTTTTTCATTATTCCAATAATAATAATTTTAATAATAATAAATATTTTCTTCTCCATCTTCCTGTTTAATCACTGTACACATGGCACCACAGCTATGCTTCTTTATTTATGGCCTTAACTGACACACCAGAAAGTTATGCAGTGGCTTATTCTAAATGATACAATAACCTGATTAAAAAAAAATATTAATTAACACTGGACACAGCATCTGAGTGAAAATAACACAGCTCTGGTTTTGGTAGGTAATGCAGATTTGTAGGTAAAACAGATTTAAGTGGCAAGTGATACTAATACCAACTGACAGATGATAGGTTATAAAAATACGAAGGTTTTTCTCTTTTGCTGGCAAATGGTAGAATTCAAAAGAGCTGTTCTGATACATCCATGCATGAAAACTTTATGGACCCAGCCTGTAGCGTGTTTTAACCTCTAATGAGATTATCAGAGTTTCTCAGTGTGGTGGAAACATACAGAACCTTTATCTAAGTACTCCCAAGTTAATAAAATATGTATTTTTAAAAATATTCAGCAACGTAGACAGAGATCGTTGTTCGCTCGTGAGGAAGAGATTTGGGTTGTGAATCTTCATTGCCATAAATGCCAGAAAGCAGGTCCCGGGCCCTGGCATTGCTGTGCCAAATGAGGCCAGGGAGGAAGGAAAACGTGCTTAAAATAGTGGATAACTATCTTTACATTACCAAAAACCATAGCTTTAAAACTGCCAGTATATATAATTTTCACCTGGAAACCTCATTTCCAAGCAACAGAGGTTTAAAGAACCCCTCTGTGGGCTGAAGAAACTGTACAGATGCTATAGGCATCTTTTTGCTCACCCCAGCTCATTGCTAAAGTCTGGTGGCAACTCTCCAAAACTAGTTTGTGTTCTAGTTCAATAGACAACAAATGTGAGACTGTACGTGGGAGAATTTTCTGCTGTTCTTGGGACAAAGACTTGTCATTACTCGGGAATGTGGCATTTGTGCTGCTGTTTTATAGCTGTAAACTGTTTTAAGCCATTACGAGTCCTGAAGCTGGATTTGAATGGATGACAGCTAAGTGGCAAAGCAAGTTCCCTGACACTTGGGAACTGTTCATAACAAACAGTCCTAACTGATCTCTGAATGCAAAATATTGTGAGCCATCAACTTGATAAATCCCATAAGCAGACAATACCCTGTTGATTTAGATAGCTAACTGGAACAACTTAACTATTAAATTCCTTAATATGTAAATCTTTTAGCTTGGAGATGGCCACAGCTGTGTTACAATGTTGCACCTGTTACAAAAAATTTACAAATTTTACTTTTATTTTCATTCACTAGTTTTCCGATGATGTAGTTAAGTTACAAGGTTAAGAAACAAACCATTTTTACAATCTTACAATTATTACGAAAATGTTGCCATTTAAAAAAAATTTTGTCTGCTTGGTGTTTTTAAGATGTAGTTAAGCTACAAGAGTCAGAGGCATGCTAACTTTTCATGGGCAGGAACAGATCAAAATAATTTAAAAGGCAGTATTTGTATTTTATTTCCTTAGCTTTCTTTTACTTATTGGTATTCAGGCTTGGTTCCTGCTAATGCTTACCCAGGTAGCACCACCAAACAATCCACCACACGTTCTCCAGCCTGGTGAGCTCCAAGGAAACCACTGCAGGAATTTGTCAATGAAATGAGCAGCAGTCTGAAGGCTGTACACACCTCCACAAGGAACTGGAGATTAGTTATTATCCCACCATTCTTACTGTCTCCTGGCTTGCCACAGATTCTTGCCTTTATTCTGGCTGTTAAAGCTGCAGAAAGAACATTGGTTCCAGAGAAAAATTTGTGCCTCCTGGGTACTTGGCACCAGGTGGAGAATTCTGTCATGCTTGGGACATCAGCACAGCAGAGGGATTGATCCCCTGGGGCTGGGTGTCAGCATGATCCATTGATAAGGATATCAACAGTCAAAATTATAAGCACAGTTGCAATGTTTTGGTAATGTGGGAATTCAAATAATGAACATTTGAAAGGTGCTTTTCAGAGAAGGATTCTCTTTTACCAGAGTTTCCATTCAGAGATTTATAAGGTGTGATGCTTGTTTTGGAATTTGTTAATGTTCCCTTTTCTCTGACAATTAAGATGTACAAAATTAGTGATTGAAAGAGAGCAGTGTTACCTAAAGAACTGGCCTACTCATATTTTTCTTGGAGTAAAAGAAAAGGGTGGGGAGCGAAATTAGATAAAGAAGGCAATATTTTTTGTTGCCTACAGCGTACATCAAAATTGTTGTTCATTTAAAGAAATAAGCTGTTACTGTAACTTTGGTGGATATTGCCCAAAAGGAGGATGAAACTTGTGCATTTTTTCGTACACTTGTGGCATTATGAGTCGCTGTACTCTTGGCAGGGTATCACAGTACATTAAGTTCAGGTTACCTGTAATCTTTATATCACAAATGATCTAGCATGGGTCATAAATTCTGTAAATTTGAGGTTGCCTAAAATAGAGAGCAAAATGATCAGTCACTCTCATAACTTGATCTAGCCTGGGTAATCACAAAAAAGAGTTGTGACAGGAACTAAAGGAAAATATGGTTCATTTAATCTTTTATAAATTGATAAACTCTTGCAGCTTTAAAGGAATGACCCTTTCGAAGCAAAATAATCAAATCCATCTCTTGTCAGTTTGGGGAGATTTATAATTGTAAGCTGATGATTTTTTAGCAATACTGTCAGTCTGCTTTTCAGATCAATGCCAATGAAATATTTTGTTTACTATTTAACCTCCAGTTCCCCTGGAATTTGTGAGTTTTAATACTAGAAGTAGTTATGTCTAACTCTATCGATCCACTGCTAAATTAAATGGCGAACAAAAGCAACCATATTATTTTGTCAAAATGCTCTCAATAGGAAACAACGTTCTTTATTAAAACAGGATATGTTGCACTGAAATGAAAAGAAAGTTTCATTTGAAGAACGATCTTATAAAAAAGAGAGAAAGACCTTCAGATAGCTAGATTTATTTGATGGGACTAGTACAAAGGTAATAAAACTGAAATTGTATATTGAATTTCTTTTCCCTGGAATAAAGACAAAGGACCCAAAAAAGGTGTAAAACCTACCTAAACCACACATATGATAAATTTGTTCCAACAATGTATTTTCTTTTTTTTCTTCAAGTAGTTAATGAATAACTTTTCTATTTTAAATTATAGGTTTTATGTATTTTTATTCCATGCCAAATCCTCTATTGATCTCTGAAATACTGTGTATAAACATATATTGTGTATAGGGTATATGTTCACGGTGAGATTACTGTGGTACAAGAGCACAATGAACACTTGGATAAAGAGCTTCAGAAGAAAGGGAGGGGTGGTCTATAAAATAAGTAACAATCTTTAGTGGGTATTTCCAGTGATGAGTAACTTAATATTTCAGCCACGTACCAGATCATGGAATCATTTACATTTGAAAAGACCTGTAAGAGAATCAATTTAACATTGTCAAGTGTGTTGACTCTGCACCACCAAGCCCACCACTAAACCATGTCCCCAAGCTCCATATCCACGTGGCTTTTAAGTAAATCAATAGGAGAATAGACTCCTAGATAATGACAGCCACTTCAATGTTTATTTTTATGTGCCATGATAATTCTATAAAAGATCAGATAGTTAACAAAATAATAATAATAATTTTTTTAAACATCCAAACCTGTACATAATACTAAACCACGATTTAATTTTTTTTTCTTGGTCATACCAACTTGAAGTGCTTGCATCAGTACTGGCCTCTTAACAAATTTCCAGAGATTCAGATTTGTGCAGCTTACAAAAGCCAGTGGTTATAGAGTTTATCCATCTGTAAATATTTTCTTTAAGATGGTATTGTTTATTTAGGCTTCAGGCAACATGAGAAAATTGATATTTTTATGATGAAATTCTACCTGCTACAAATAGGACATCAGGATTCCTTTTAAAGGCAATCATCTGCCTTTGAGACGCTCCCATCTGTCTCTGAGGGCAAAATTATTGATGCAATAAATAAAAGTACCATAACATAAATAACACGTTTTGAAATCCTACATTTTAGATTCTTTTAACCTTTAAGGGTATGTATTTCAAAGCAATTTTTGGCGTTTCCTCAAGTTCTTTGCTGTGACTGAAGCCCTGGGTGGAAGTGAGGCCACTCGTCCTTGCAGGATTAGATGGACTGTGGCTGAGGAGCTTTTCCCCACTGCTCCAGGTCTTTGTGCAGGTTGTGTGCTGACCCAGTGGCAAAGCCTTGTCTCCAGAACCTGGGAGCAGTGTCAGTGCTCTATGAATTTTCAGCCATTCCATTACCTGGAAACACAGGATGAAAATGCTATGGTAGAGCTATTTAAATTAAAGCTATTCAGCATTTCAGCATTCTGGGAGCAGAATTTGAAATTCTTTGAGGAGATATTTCTGAAGTGAGGCATACACCTCATGGTGATCTGGTGGAAAAGCTATGTAGGTTTGTCAAGTTGCAAAGGGTCTGAAGTACAATATGTGTCTGCATGGTAATAATTAGTGGTAATGTTCTCTGCGTGCCAAAACTCAGTCAGAGAGCAGTGTTCCACTGATCCAAAGAAATGGCAGATTAAATTTCCCAATTTATTGCACAGGTGTGTGTGGGACATACTCTGTAATCTCAATGTGTAATAATTACAGGAGTCTCTCCTGAAATCTTTCCCTTACGGGCTTTGTGAATGTTATCTTTATATTTATCAACTGCTTATACTAATTAAGAGCAAAAGCCAAGCATAATATGAGTCAAAACAAGAAAACTATTTGTTTACTCTCTAAGTATGGCATGTTACAGAAACATTTATGCAGAGACCTCAAATTTTGGGAGTAGGTATAACTTACTGGTTTATTTTCTTTTGCTTCTCAATGTGACTTCCTGTTGACACTGATAAACTCTGTTTTGTTCAGCATGGGGACAAGAACATGACTTGGAAACTTGCAATTCTACCCAGACCTATGACAGGATGATATGAAAATTTGTTCTTGCTGTTCCCATGGATCTTATTGATGTGATAAATAAAGCCAATCGAACGAACAGCAATTTGTTTCACAGCAAATTTAGATTTTTACTCATTTCTATTTTGGTCTAGATCTGCTTAAAGTTGTCATTTCAAATTTTCCTATTAACTGAGAGCAGGTAGAATTCTGTTTCCAAACCACCAAAACATGTAATGAAGCAGCCCCTGCTGCTTCATTGGTATTCATGTCAGAGATACTGCTGCTATTGGCGGAGAAGCTGACAAGAATACCAATGTCACTGAGCAGGCACATTGCTCCCAAAATCTGTAATTCTGGGCAGTTTATCCCAAAATGACCGCATTCTAATCCATGCTCTTTCCTTTGAAGCCACAGTTTTTGAAAGTCTATGAACTTTTTTTCTTTCTTCTGTTTTGGAACAGGGGAAATGTACTTTGAGAAACATCAGCATTCAGATGGATTGACTGGATAGAATATATTGTACTGTCCCACTGTCACAGAGCTCAAATTTCTACCACTAACGAGTGTTAATGCCCTTCAGATTTTCAGCAAGGTCTTTTGCAACTCTTCCTGACATCGACAGATTTTATTAGTGTCGCTGATGGAGTGAGTTGCTTCTGCCTAGGGCTCCCATGGCTTCTGAACTCTAAGATACAAATTTTCTGTCATTATAATGCAAAATATACGAGCACTGCTTAGAGAATCTGGAGATTTTTGTACCAGAACATGCAAATTTTCATTTATTTTGACCCTCTGCAGTGAACCCTTTGTCTCCAGTGAGAGAAAGGGCAAAGATGTTACAGAGTGGCACCTGGAAATAGCCAGCAGCCTGTTAGTGTCGTTTCCTCATATCCGTGCTCCAGCTCTGCCCAAGCTTACAGAGACCACCTCATTTGGCTGTATTTTTCTGCTGGGTTGTCTGCGTCTGATGAGCCATTACCTCCAGGACAGATCATAGACGCTCTTTAGTAACACTCATCAACTGTGGAGAGCAGCTGAAAGGAGCCGCAAGAAAATTCCCTGATAGAAATAATGACACAAACACAGCTACACCGGGGCAACACCCGGAGTAAATGTTCTTAAAGTTGCTACAGTGAGTTACTCCTGTGAAACATTTTACCAATGACCCTGAGTGGCTGAGCTAAGGTTTATTTGGCTTTCTTCACTCCCTGTAAATATTCATCTTCTCCAGCGTTCTGTGGATTGTGATTGCTCATGCTCGTTACTGGATGCATCTGTCCGCTGAATTAGATTTCAGAGATAAACTAAAGACCTGTTACAAAAAATCATTTCATCACTTTTGTGATCAATATAATCTCCCTACCTCTTTAACAGAAACAAATTTAGTGCTGTGTAAGTGTAGGTAGAACCTTTTTTAAGAAGATACATGCCACCAAAATAAGATTAAAGTTGACATTTTGACTGTAGGTCCTTCTAGCTGAGGAACAGATTATCAAAGTACTTCTAATTATAAAAATTGCTTAGGTGTCTTATACTATGAAAAATAATATTTTACAGAGAGTTCACACAGATTAATCTCCCCATTGGGATGCCAGTGAGCCACATTGATTCTTACCAAGTTCTGATGTGCTTAGCACTGAATAGGACTTATCATCACAGTTCTCTAAGTCAAGTGGGATAGATACCCTTATAACAGCTCCACTTGTTTTTCTTTCTCCTTTATTTAATTGAATAATAGTTAGTGAAATTACATTTTCTATCTTTGCTGTGCAGACCCACAGTGTAAGTATAAAGCTGTCTTTGATGCACTATGAGCTCAGGATTTTAATCTAGACAGATAAATTGCACAACTATATATTTTATGGCAGTCACAGTAGCTGGGCTACAGCAGTTGCTCGAGAAGCATAAATTAGCCATATGCCCAGGTATTTCATTAACAAACATCTTACTCTGAATGTGGATCTTGCTGAATCTGGCATCTCAGCTGTAATAACAATGTTTGAGTTGTTCTGTTATGCTCAGATGTGCATTTTCATTTTCAGCAGATAGAGTTATTGTGCCTTTGACAAATAAGCCAGGTAAAGGAGCAGCTAAGTATGTTGAGAACCAGCTCCTGCCTGCTGTAGATTGGTCTGGGTTTGCTGACTTCAGAGAGGAGGTTCCTGCCATCCCTGTCCATATAAAAATCCATGCACAATGCATGCAAATATCCCTGTCAACTTAGATCACACTGTGAGACCCTGTGTTCTGCTCTGTATGGTAGCTGCCAGTTGCAAATATTTGTGTACAGACAGGACTTAAAAGAGCTGTAGAGCACTCTGATGTGCTCAGATAATGTTCTATAATTTGGGAACACTATCAGAGACAATTCAGAGCAGCAGCGTATTTGTATTTTCCAGACTTCACTATGGTGGGACTTGAGAAAATATCTCTCTGTTAGCTAAATGCTAACCTGCTGTTCTTATGCCATCAATACTGATACAGACATAGATGCATGTATTTTATCCTTAAACACAAAACTGAAATTTTCAAAAATAAAGCTACAAGATTTAAAAATAAATAGGGTGCTCCATAGCTCAGCATCCATCCGTTTAAATCAGAGATGCAGAAGCTTATAGTAGGAAATTGTTATGTGGAATTTTTTAAAGGGCAATTTTATAACCAATAATTAACACTTGAAGTTATGTAAACTGAAATAAGGAACATGCTATAATTTTATGGAGTAAAAGCTAAATGCCTATTAAGGGCATGGGAGCAAGAAGAAATTTCTTCACTACTAGCATCACAGTTTGCTTGGAGGTAGATTATGAGCTTCCATCAAGAAAATCATCATCCTTCTTTCCTTATGCCCTATGTAGACCTTAACAGGATTTAGCACAGACATTTATAGCACCTCAGATAGAAGGAAAGGTGTAGCAGGTATTGTAGACAACACAGGATAATCCATCACTTGGGTAAGTGAGCAGCCTATTCTTCCTTCCTATTCTCTTCAATAAGGACTTGACAAACAAGAAATCATACTGTGTGGTACCTGAACTGTAAAAAGTGTACTAGAACTACTGGTGGAGTGATTGAGCTTTGGTTTGAGCTGTTTCCTGCTGTGGCTAATGTTCTGCATGTTACAGTTCTGTTCCCCTGATACCAGCCCTTGCCAAGGGGAGAATCAGTTATGAGAAGGACCAATTGTCTCACATACATTAGAAAACTCACCTTTTCCTCTAAAACTCAAAAGACAGTAAGGCATAGATTAATGTTTTAAAAGTTATGTAGTACACTAACATGGCAACTTTCAGGTAGACAGATATTCTCAAGCTATGTTAAAATTATCAGTGAATCAATCCTTTAATGAATTATTGAAATTAACTGACTCTTTAATGGGGGTCATGGAAAACTAAGTTTGATTTCAAAGTTTATTCATCTCCGGTAAATATTTCTCAAGATATTGCTTCTGAGATAGGAATCAATAAATTAATTCACAATGTTGATGTATTACAACAACTTGGTTTTAAGAAAAGAACATTTAAATATTTCCTTATATAAGTATGCACACACTCACCTGAGTTTATTTGCAATGTTACTCATAAAGAAAAATCTCTTGCCAGCATTCAGTGCTCATTAACAGTTGTGGTTTTCAGAGAAATCCATATTTATTCCAGCACAAGTGGCTGGATTTAGAATGGGCTAAGTTCATTTCTTGAAATAGGAATATGAAATCAGTTAGTTACAAAACAGTATTTGCCACTTAATGGAATATCTATTTCTGCATTCTACTGTGCAAAATTTTTAGATCTGAATTTTCATGTTGATAAATTTTCTTTGATTCCTTACTGAGGTTTATTCTCCAGCTAATGTGCTGTGTCATGAACCTAAGCTCATACATGATAAGTCTCTTCTGCTTGTTTTTCAAGTAATGGAAAAAAAGCCTAAGTAATATTCAGCCTAAAAATGTCTTTCTAATCTTATCTTGCTTATTTTGTTCTGATTTTATCTTGCTTATTCTGATATAATTCCAGAAATCACAACTCAGTTGCATATCAAGATATTCTCAAAATTACAGAAGAAGCTACTGATAGTTTGGAGACATTTTCAAATCCTTTTATTTCCATCATTTACGGAGAATGGTTTTATAAGGATAAGCATGTTTCCACGATTTCTGAACCTGATACAATGAAATATATTCTAGAGTTGTTAATCCATTTTTGTGGATGAGTAGGAATTATGAAAATATTTTTAAATATCTTTCACATCCAATGATGATCCATGTTCATCACATTATCTGGGTAGTTAGCTGGAAGCAAATAGCCAATTTTATATTAATTTGTGAACAAGCAGCGTTAGCGGTTGCAAATGATGCTAATGATGCAAAGGCAAAAAATGCTTGTTATAAAATTAAAATCACTTACAGTATACCAATATTGTATTTTGAAATATTCCTGATATGGTTTTATTGGTGTCTTGAAAATGATCTAGCAAAGATTATTGCTCTTTCAACTGTAATAATAGACTAACCATTTGAAATATCTGCTATTTCCCTGAATAATTTCTTACATGCTATGGAAGACCTCTGGGTGAATTTAAAAGGCAAAAACCATACCTGTTTGGTTTTATGCCACTCTCATCAAATTAACATGAGCAGCTGTTTAATTTTTCATCGTAGATGTTATTGTGTCACTTTACAGAAGTGCATGCATTTTATAGATGCGAAAATGTTTTAAGAAATCTGTTCTTTCATGTTATGCTGGAATTGTTTTTATGTTCTCCATTTGTCTTATGTTTTATATCTGAAAGGCCAGGATAAGCAGTTGAGAAGCTTATTCTGCATGAACTTGCATTCTAGTGGCAGGTAGAGCAGGATCTGTTTGTTGAGATGCTAGTTAAATAATTAATATTGTGTGAGACTGAGGGTACTACAAGATCTTGTAGCCAAAAAGTGACTTTCAAAGAAGATTCCTAAAATGTAGTCATGCAGAAGTCTCACAGAGGCTTGGAAATCAGAATATTACTTGCAGCTGGTTTTAGGTCTTCATTCCTTTCTGGACAGTTTTTCAGTCTTTAGATGGTATTCTCAGCAGAAAAAGAGGAATTCTTGCTTTCTTTCAAGGACTGGTACAGGTCTCTGAAGCTCTTGATTTTCCTTCCAATTTGAGCAGCTCTGATATTCTGTAGTTCAGTATCAGAGTATCAGTAGCTCAGTCTGAGTAGAATTCCCTCCAAATCACACGTTACTTAGGTGAGGTGAAGTGTTCCGAGAACTTTGGTGAGGCCTTTCCTTGGACATTTCCAGGTTTTGAGCCAAGAAACCATCTTCCTAATGCCTGTGGTACTTTATCTTCCCCAGAACAGTCAATGAGACATTGAAGAATATTAATATGCATACATGCTAAGCAGTTGCAGTTTATGAAATCACTAATTAAACTGTGTAGCAGTTTTCTTCCATACCTTGTCTTTTCCTTACCAGCCTTGGAAGTACAAAACCAGAGGCTGCTGGGCTGATACCAAAGTAGGTACAAATTCAGCCAGGCTTCAGACTCCTGGAGTAAAGAAACAAATAATGGATTTGAGTTTCAGTAGTAGTTTGTCTTCATAAACTACGTTTCTTCAGACTGAATTTTATACTGAAAATAAGGTTTTAAGTCAACAATATGTTTGTCAGTGTTGCTTTGAGAAAGATTGATTCATTCATTCCTCTGCTCCTATAATGACTGAAATGAGTTATTTCCCTTAAAATGATGGGGGTGTGGTAACTCCAGTGTGTAAAGCCAGGTAGTTCCATTTTGGCTTCTCATTGGAAAAAGTAGAAATAAAAGGAAGGAAGCTTCAGTCTGTGCTTCATTTTGGTTTCTGAGCACTGGGAAAAACCCATTTAAATTTTTTTTTTTCCTTTTTTCTTCTTCATTTTAGGTTCTGAAGGAAATGTTCACCTTTTTAGCCAGCAGGTGGGCAATAAATATTCCTTTAGAGTAGGGGAGTAGAGTATAATGGGTCTGTAACAGCAGTTGTCTCCATCTGTTGCCTTTTCCTCATTTTGCATTGTAATTTTCCTTTGGTATGGAGTTGCTGTACTTCTTTTCCTTTCTGACCGCACTCCTTTGTTCTGGATAACATTCGGGACAGGAAAACAAATAAATACAGTTTGTGACGGAGAGAAAATACTGTCTGTGCTTCCTTTTTGAGTCCTGATAGCTATTTCTGGAAATTTAATAATTTCTTTAATACCAGTTTTTAAACAGCTAAGCTTGCAAACAGACTAGAGGAAAAAAATAAAATTCAGTGTTGTAGTATTAAATGTTAAGAAAACCAAATCGAGAATATGGAGTCTTACCAAGCTAACAAAGTGATTCTTATTGACCTCTGTAGTGATTTTTATTGACCTTCATTTTCTATACAAGCAATTAGATCCTTAGCAGAAATAAGAAGTTCCTTTGGCCTACCAGAAATACCCAATGTTCTTTTAATATTCCTCTGAGGTTCACTGAACACAGCAAAGCCACAAAAAGTCATGGGGTATTGCTGAGATGGTTAAACTGAAAGTTTTCCCTTTATTCTTGAAGTTCTCTAGTGAATACTTCTTACAAATTTCTGTGTCACATGAGTGGTACTGACAGACTTGATGTATCAAATCTGACATATCAATGAGTTATTTACCTGGGAATTTGTTGGAAGGAAAAGTAAAATCAAAGGAAACTAATTAGTAATATTTTCTAGGAGAACCATAATTTCTGGGATTCCCAGGAGAATTGTGATTTTAAATTCTTATCTGTAGGAAGTTGCCCCTCCTTTGTGTATTGTGATTCACCTTGACATTTTCTCAGATGGGTTCTTTTTACTGGGAAATGCTGATCAGGATGAACTTAGGGCCTAAAATCCCAAAATGGCAAGTAATACTTTTAAGGAATTTTACTTCTAGAAATATGGAAGTGGAAACCTTCCTGCATCACACAGATTAGGGATAACAGTGCCAAATAACTCTACAGCCCTTCAAAGTTTATTCTGTTAGTCTTCCTTTCAATGAAAAGGAATTCTACTGTATTCTCAGTAAAGCTGCCCAAAAATTATCTCAATGCAGATGTAAGTAAATACTGTTCTTGCTTTAATCCTCTAACAGAACTCAGCTTCCATAATCTGCAGAGGGAGAGCACCATAGGGAAAAAAGCAGATTTGAGTTATGACTGTAACTGAAATGTAAGCTTTGAAATAAGAGCTTGTTAGAAGGTACACTGCACTTCAAAAGTAATGCACTCAGTGCTAGGAAGCTGGCAGCTGAGATTTCAATGAAATACGAGGAGAAAATAATATCAAACAATATGGTCTCTATATACTTTTACAGGCCAACACGAATAAAAAATTACTCTCTGTTATGGCAGTATGAAATATAAAATGTAAAGCTGAATACAATATTCTGGCGAGTAAACAGTCAGAGGAGACGATCTTACCTGAAGGGACTGTATCAGATGGTTCATGTGGTGTTTCAAACCTGTAGTGTTTGAAGGGATCAAAGTTCTCCAGACCTTTGTTCTCCTGTCCTTTCCTATTTTGCCAAAATCTAACAGAGAGAAGAGCTACAGCAAGTAACCTTTAAAAGTATTTGAATTGCTCTGTATTTAAGTAGGTCTGTGTTAATAGTTGAGAATGACAGGAATAATTGAGAATGACAGGAATGAACGGAGAAATATTCAGGGTGCCAAAGATACCTCCTGTTCAACTGTTCAGCTTTTTGCTTTGCACTACCTAAACAATGGAGTTTGAGAACTACAAGCTACACTTTAAATCATGCTGCAGATATGCTCTGTAGTTCTCCAGTAACTAAAGGAGAGGTAAACAAAACTCTTATCCCCCAGTCTGCAGATAAGGTTGGCAAGTGACTGATGAGGTCTGCTTGCTGACAGTGTAATTATTGGAGGTCAGAGTAGGGACAACGTAAACTGATAATTATTCACATACAATGTTCCATGGGTAATTGGTTGGGTTACACTCTCTGTCAAGGCAAATGTTCAAACTGCTTGAATAGTAGGGAATATTCTCATGGATACATTTTTTTTCTCCTTAAGGGTCTCATTCAAAACAAGTCAGTGACTCATGAATTTCAACAGGTTTGCTATTAAGATCTGAAAAGTGCAGGGTGCCTGAGTTTATTTAGTTGGAAGGAGTGCAGAGTACGGTATAAATGTCTTATCTCAGATAAAACCTTCACCTTAGGGGTAGTGTGTTTTCTCTGCCATGGCCTTGTTTGTTTATACTACTCCTACACAATTCCACATGTATTAAATGTGTTAATTTGCTTATTATTTCACAGATGAAGCATTGTCTTCCCTATAAGGACTGCCATTTGCAGAGAATTACTGTTCTCAGTGTATTTCTCTTTTATTTCCGTAGGTGCCTCACTGACCTGCCATGTTGGACCTAGACCATAGCTTCCCACCACAAAGGTAAATTAATAGATTGAAAAATCCTGGAAAGCCTCCTGGTTTAGCTCCTCTCAGTACTGTTTTCAGTAAGAGTGGAGGGAGAGGGGAAGCTGTAAGGATGACAAGATAAGCTATTAATAAGAATTCAAGTTAGGAATTGTTGTCTCTGTGCACGGCATACTAGAGAACAGTGTTTTGTTTTCCTTGGAACATCAAAATCCAAATGTAAGTATAGAAAAGGAAAGTATTTTAATTCTTTTTACTTGCCTCAACTGAAAGTTCATAGTTCTTGATAGTCCAAGCACTTTTACAGTTCAGAATCGGTCACTAATACTACGAGATTCAGACTTGCCCTCTGACATGTTCTAAAAAATTGGGCTGTACAGTAGCACGGTGCAGCTCCTCAAACCATCTCAGTATAAAGAAGTGACAGATACTACCTCTTCCCTCTCTCTAAAGCTAAACATCTCATGGCAAGCACTGTGTGAAACAGAGGACTTTGCCTGTGTTAGTCTGATAGATGTTTATATCTAATGGCAGCTGCTTAAGTGCCTTGTCTAAGTAAACACTTGGTGTAAGTAAAAATGGATCCAGATCTAATCCACTATTCTTTTGGATATACTTTTCATGTGTTTGCTGTTTTAATGGTTCAGTTCTTGCACAGAATTTTTTTAAGAAACATAACTTTTACAAAACAGTTTGACTTTTGCCTTCTTTCCAGGCAAGAAATATTCTTAAATTAGACCCATTAAAAACCTATTGTATTGCAGAGAGTGCACATGCCAGACTTCTTTTCCCTCACTAATGTGAAGTGGGAGAAACAGAAGTTTCACTGTATTAATGGATTGTGGGGAATACACTCAACTACCCCCCAGCTTACAAGGCAAAATGTAACAGCATACAAAACTATAATAAAAGGAATCTAGCTGCAGGAAGCTGTAATAAAATGATGGTAAATTAAATCTAGCTGCATATCACCATGACAAGTAATTCCTAACTGAATTCACTGATCAAAACTCTGCTGTCCTGTGTAAGACAAACAAGTTATTGAAAGCTGCCCTGAAGGCTTCGTGATGATGATGCATTGGTGGGATAATCACACTCAGTAGTAGGCAGCTTCCAGAGTGTGAGACTTTCATGTATCAGAACTCTGCTTGCGTTGGAAATGCTGGGATCTGCAAGCATTTCCCTCCAAATTTCACATATTGAATCCTTCTGTTAAAAATGAAAAGCTCTTTTATTAGCAAGCCAGTACTCTCTTAATTTCAATTATTCTTTTAAAAAGTTTTATTTTATCTAAAAGGTGAGATAACTTTGACCTACTTACCTGTTTCACAGTGTACAGTTAGTTCTATGCATTGAAAGATGCAAGATTATCAGTGGTACTATGACTCACGGTGTGAAAATATATTCTAAGTGAAAGAAATTAATAAATCCATGCTGGATTATGGTCCAAATATTTTTATCTTTTTCAATTTTTCTATGAGAAAACCCTGACTTGAAACAAGGAAAAGTTTTAGCTGGATGACAGGAAAAAATTTCCAGGATGACTCCCCGTGTGAAAGATATCCTAATTAATCCTAATTAATTTGAGTGATGAGAGAAAGAGTTGTATGGAATGTAAACAAAAAGTATTTTAAAGCATACCGTTATTTCACAGAAGTTTAAGTATTATCTACTTTTTGCAAATGCAAAGGGAAAATTGGCATGCTGCATCATAGTAGTTCTCGTTGTTAAGCTAATTATTACACAGGCAGTGTAGCAGTAGTAACTGCTTGAGCAATTGCTGGCCAATTTATCAATATCAGAGTTTTAATACTTTGATTAAAATCAGATGTATATGTCAAGTGGTACCTTGATTTTCTTGCTTGATGATAATAGATATTTGCCAGAATGGCTCTATATAAAATTTTTCTTTTTGGCAAGTTGAAAATGTGTCATATCGAGGCACTAAGCCAGAGACTTTGAATCAGCTGGCAGAATGACAAAAAGCAGAATTATATTTGGAGGAAAGAAGTAAAGTTTCTCTTGGATGAAAGATCAAAATTATTTCTGGCGCAAGAAATACCTATTGCCAAGGAGATATAAAGGCTGATCTCTGCTCTCAGCTACCAGCATGTCTGTCAATAGTTGTTCTTCTGCTGTGGAGTCATGCATGTCTCTGTGGCCCTTGTCCTTCTCATTAAAACAACCTTAATTCTCTAATAATTTGCATGAGAGTGACCATTCCTGCTTCTTTTCTGAAATATTCCATTTGTGCATAAACACTACTAAACTCTGAATTAATAACCTTTCTGTAGTCCATGTGCCTTATCTATTTTCACTTCTATTTAATTTCACCTCCCTGAGGGAGAAAATGGAGGCCTTTCTCAAGGCATATGTAAAAATGATAAAATGTTTTGGTAAGCTTCCTTAATGTCAGGTGACCCTGCTGATCCTCATTTATCAGGAGATGAAGAAATAAGGTAAATAAAATACTTCTGTAACTGCAGGAGGTTATACAAAGATCTTCTCTCACCAACCATATTAGTCACTTCAGAAGTCATAGCCTCAGTAAGGGAGTACCTGACTTGAAAATGAGAAAAACTGTAAGAATCTAGACTGAAATTAATTATTGTAGTGGTCCAGGCTTACTTAGGTGGCACACGATATGAACTGGTTTGTAATAATCCACTGG
Source organism: Dicrurus megarhynchus (assembly GCA_013399195.1). Lineage (NCBI taxonomy): Eukaryota > Metazoa > Chordata > Aves > Passeriformes > Dicruridae > Dicrurus > Dicrurus megarhynchus. The sequence continues at coordinate 171,121 of VXAD01001550.1, forward strand.
AATGTCACGTGTGAAATAGACAGGCTAATGGTTAGGAAAATAATAACGAAAATGAAAAAATGACTGTTCCAAGGCCAGTCATATCTAAAGCTCTGAAGAGGATTGGTTTATGGATGTAGGTAATACAATAATGCAGACACACACACAATAGGTCTCAGCAAACTCTCTTTGGGTTCTCTATTCTCCTGTTCCCAGCTTCCAGCTGCCAAGGCGTACTGGTTTGAGCTAGCACTTCAGTTTACATTTTGAAAGGTAATGGACATGCAAGTTAGTGGCTTGCCAGTCATTCCTTGGTCTTGGTTCAAACCTGAGAGAATAGGGAGGGTGGTGGGGAAGCAATGATCATCCACTTGCTTGTAGCTGCTGCCTTGTAACGTGACATCAGACTCAACTTCTGGCCATCAAAGAATGCTTTTATTAGGCGTAGCACAGACAGGCTGAATATTTCCTGCCCTCTAAACACAGATATGAGCCTTTGTATTATTTTATGAAAGCAACACTAATATCAACACAACAGAAAGCAAAGTAATATTGCTGAAAAGTAACACACTAATTTCTAAAGACAAGATATCTTCAGAGTCCAAATCTTGAAATTCAAGGAGAAAAAGAGTTTGTAGAGTTTGCACACTGGTGAAGATTTTGATTTTTATTTCAACCAGCAAGTGCAATAAACATGCCTGAGAAGAAGTTTGTCTTGATATATGTAGTTAATCCACTTCCTCACCTCTGTTTCCTGGTCACAGTGTTTCCCAATTAGATTTCTATTTCAGTACAGTTTCTATAGCAAGGAACTTGCATAAAAGAGGAGGAGTGGGAGATTTTCAAAGTACCCTCGCTAATTAGGTGTCCAGCACTCATTGATTTTGAATAGGAGCGAGGTCCCTCAGAACTCTTTATGCCTTTGAAAAATTCTCCTGTAATCTCTCCCGGTTCTCTTTGTACAGCCTGTAGCCTTCAAAGACTTCAAGTCCACAGAAGAAACAGTGCATGATGCCTAGGCTGCATTACCCTTCCTGTCAGAACTGCTATCTACAACCGAAAGGTTTCAAAAGGACAGCCTACATGTTGCTGACAGAAAGGAACTTTAGGACTATTAATATTTTGCACATTAACTCCTTACCTGCTACAGTGCCTATTTTGGTGTAACTTTAAACATGGGGTTTCAGTAGGTCTGTGTGGATTCAATACATATGTCAATACATTAAGCACCGCTGCTTAATTCTCAGGGATAAATCATTGTAAGAAACATCAAGTCAGAATCACAGATTTAAATGATTCTGCTGTTTTCTAAAACTATGACTCATTTGTAAGGCCAGGCAAGCTGGGAATTAGTTATTTCATGTACCGTGCTCAAGTGTTAAAGATTAACTGTCAAACGTTTAAAAAACACAAAGTATGTATTATGTCCCTTTTAAAAATCTCTTTTACTGGCCAGTAGTCAACAACTATTTTCCTATGATTCTAAATATTCTCCTAGTCCTTCTGGAAATCCACTCAAAAAACATAATAAAAAGTAATGAGTCTTTTCAGAAAGCTTATTTAGGAAAGGATTTCGTTTATTTTAATAGCTAAAGGGATGTACAGCATCCCTTTAGCTATTAAACACAGCTAATGTTTGCTGGCACACACCATTGGTGCAGCAAAGCAAAATTTGTTCACCTCTGACTCTTAACTCTGGGGGACTTCTTGACTTACGGGATAGGGAGAGGGAAAGAGAGGATTCTCTTTCGCAGATATCACTAGTAAGAGGTACACACCTCTAATCCTGAATATCTTAATAAAGGCACAGCTTGCAATAAAATGCGAATTATGAGTCTAAATGAAATTCCACACCACTGGAAATGACACAAGCGCGCTTCTCATTTTGCACAGGTGAAGTTCCTCTAAAATTTAGAAAGCAAGAAAGACTGCACTCTTAGTCAGGCTCTAAAAACAGGTAGGAATTCTTATTAATGCCCGGTTGAATGCCTTGCTGAACAAAATGTAATCACAGAGTACATCATGTGCAATCAAATTAGAAAGGACCTTGTTCTCCTATCTGTTCACTCATCTATGGTGAAATAATTGCTTTTTCAGGATGAAACGTTAATAATGGCCCTTTAGATTTTGAATGCAACTAAAATGTTACATTCAAAATAAGCCCCTTCACTTACAGCGTTCTATTAATTCAGCTGCTTGCAACAACTCAAATTGAAGTTTCTGGTTTTATGCCACAAGGATCTCCTAAACCATATGTGATGATATTTCATCTCAGAAAGTTAGCTGCAGCTTTGGTGCTTCCAATTTTAGTCAGAACAAGGACAAATAAAGCTAATAGAAACATTTCCACGGCTTTGTCTCGTCTCAATCTGCATCTTGAATGTCTGTATTGGTCTAAAAAATGACAGCAAAAACTCCAAACAAAAAAACCCCCAAATCCTCATACTATTTTTGTCCACAGATGCAGTAACTGGAATGTACCAGGCCTATCCCAGGTGTGATCTCAGCTATTATGAGGTAGGTAAAACTTCATAAATACCTCTGAACAGCACAGTGACAAACATTCATCAAGACCCTGATTATTTCTACAAGTGTTCAGTGCACACACTTATCCTGTGGTAAACTGCCAACAAGAATTACTGTACCATTTCTATTCAAATTCTTTAAAAAAGAACCTGAAAGTAAGAGTGTGACATTAAAAAAATTTGAAATTAACTATGCTCGTTCATCCAAATCATAAGAACAAAGCTAAATTTGGGATATTAAAAAGTACTTTTGCTGTACTTCGGTTACTTCAGCATTTAAACAAGCTCCCAACATTACTCAGAGGTAAATAGACATATTTTTTAGAATAGTCTTATGGAAAATTATATGTTTAATGATCTAGATTATGCAATAAATATAGCCTTTTATCAGAACACAATCAAATCATTCGTGCTGCAGAAATTTTGCTAGGATTGTTAGATGTTAAATTACCTTTTTATTAAATCAATAGTAAGAATGGAAAGCTATTTTAAATCACTCATCTCCTGGCTCACTGGCAGTCACAATGTGTTTTATTTGATCTTAAAGCTAGCAGCGAGGTTTTAAAGAGATTTCTGTTATTAGAAACGAAAAAATACTGTCTGATTTTTAATTGATAGTAGTTCTTGAAATTTGAAGTACATACTACTTTTTCACCATGGTTATTGCACTGCCTAGCTATACCTGTATTTTCTGAGCTTTCAAAGACATAAAAAATTAAAGACTTACCTGTGTCCCTAGACTTTTTTAGATAAATTATTTTAACAGATTTTTTTTATTATTTGTTATTCACCTGAGCTTCTTTGGAAAGAAAGATGCGACACTGCCACCTTTGTGACTGAGACAATCGTTTTTACTGCAATTTTCCAGCTAGCCTGCAATGTCTATTCTGAAATAATGTACACACAATTGCCTGAGGCTTATGCAAGAAGTCTGAATTTGTTTTTTGTTCTAAGTTTTCCAAAATAAATGGAATGAAAGCTCAGTGTTTGCTGACATTACAGCCATAAACAGAACATGGTGTCCCAGGCCAGAGTTCAGGGAAGGGTAGAAAAACAAGGAGCCTTTTTCAAGGATTTTTTTTTAGCACATTTTCATGTTTGCTTACACCAAAGATTGCCCCCAAGCCTACAGGAAGGTATTTCATTACTTGGTTGTAACATTTTATGGGTTTTAGAAAATATTGCCTTTATGTTTGATCCAACGTTAGGGAAAGTATCATTTCCATATCTGGTTCTGCATCATTTGATCCTCCTGAGGTAAGGAAATTGAAAGCACCTTTGCAGTCATTGTAGGCATACAATGCAGCTTTCTTCTAGGAACACTACTGAATTAATTCAGTTTAAAGCAAGCTGAGGTTTAATCTCACCTATCTATAACTAATACAAAGATCACAGTATAGATAATTTTCTAGATCTGCACTTAAAGTTTCTCTCCTTTTTGACATCAGAGGGGACCTTGGAGAGCTCTTCCTTAATTTCTGCTGTAAGTGTTCAACATAGTAAATCTTCACGAGTTCTCTGTCTTGTCAGTGATTTTTGATAATAAATATATTTTTTTCTAAAATGTTGTAGTCCAAGAAAAAAAAAAAGGATGATCAAAAAATTACCGCTAGTTTTGTGGGTACAATTGTAAATTGTTTGTTTTCAGATTTTTATTTTTTGTTTACTTGAAGTGATTATTGATGCATCTGAAAAGTAGCACATTCTGTTTACTAAATTCACTGCAAGGAAAACATTTACATGTTTTATACAGACCTAAGTCACTGGCATAGAACAACAAAGGTATCACAAGTGAATACATTTCACTTAATTGCAGGAGATGTGTGGTCCTTCAAGAGGAAAAATTCAAATAGGTAACACTTCAAATGCGGGGAACTTTTGTTTCTTTGAACTATTAAATTAATAATAAGCTTATCATAAAAAAACACCAAACTTTTATTATTCTGATGACTAGAGGGTGCTGATTTGTCTCATTTATTTAGAACAAGAAACAATTTAAAATGTGATAGCTTTGAGTTTGCTCAATCTATTTTCGTAAGGATTCTTCATAACCTAGAGTAGGGGTTGAGGATGAGAAAGGTAGGAGGTGAAGATGGTTGGGCAATATCACCAATTCAATTTAATCTTAATTTCTAAAGGCCTTTTCAAAATCAAATCAAATATAGAGGGAAAATTAGCATAAGAATCACCAGCAATAAAAATAAAGAGAAAGAATAAAGTAATTGCTTTTCACTAAAGTTTAAAGTGAAGCAATAACAGAGAAAATACTGCGGCTTAGAAAATGATTTGCCATTGCGATGATTTATTTCTAGCCTATAATAGGTGTTATTTCCCTGCTTTGCAGTAAGGCATTCATTACATGCCCAATTTAGAGCAAAGTTAGCCACAGAATTCTTTATAAATATACAACAGTCACTCCTCAGCTCATCTTCAATGCTACATCAGCGTGACAACCCAGACGGTAACAGTGTAGCACGACAAGGAAATGTGCACAGCCCTTGTCTAACACTGCCTTATTAGCTGAAAGAACAGGCAAAAATGACAGGAGTTCATTGTATAATTCATTCATCCAGATTCCTGTCCCTTTGGAATCAGCATTAAAATGCTTGTTGTTTGGAATGAGCACAGTGTCAGAAGCGTGTGTTTTTCGAAGGTGTGCCCTGGATAATGATTAATGTTGTACTGGAAACGCTAATCTGGTGGAAGTCTTTGTGGTTTTGGTACATGTCACATGCTGTGAGTCCAAACATGTCCTGTCAGATAGGAATAACTGGTAAGACCATTCTGATCTAGTAAAACTTCTACACACTCTTTGTGTCATATACAAGGTGGGCAAAGCTGCATCCGTTTAGGTCAATGAAATAACATTGCAGAAGGGTGGGTTTGGCTGTAATTAAACCCATCAGCAATCTACCACCATAAATTCTTACCCATTTAGTGGTTACTGTCAGTACATTAATTCTCAGAAGAAGAGAGATGTACTGGTTTTCTGAAGGTACAATCCTGAAGGAAGAACCTTTCTAAGTAATGTAGCTAACTAACTTTCTCATTCTTAAAGTCTAGGAATTTCCAGAGTATTCTATAGTAAACATACAGCGAGGAGTTTTCAAAGACTTCTCTTTCTTACTCTGCTGATTGCCTATGAAACTCTTATATTTATTTTCATTACACCAGTTTTTAGTGAACTTAAAATTTAGGTGAAATCTGTGTACAATTGTAAACACATCCAAAACACCACATTTTTTCAGGTGAGGGGGTTATGATAAACTCATTTCCAAGAAATTGTTGAGGGAAACATTTGAAATGAAACTTTCATTTCAGGAAGCTTTTAAAGCACCTGGGTTTTTACAGGTTATCAATTTTATATTGTATAGGTACTGACCTGTAAATTTGAGGAAAGCAGTATGTCTGTTTACAGGTTAAAAAAAAAAGCACTATAAAATATGTCACTCAAAATAATAGTCCAAAAATATTTAGATTCTGCCACTCCTAATGTGCCTTTGCTTACTGTCAGAAAATGCTTCCTTAGAGCACTCTCAGCTCCTAAGCATTGTCTATTGAAGCAACAGTATGAGGAAACAGTCCATCTGTCTGGAAATGCCATTGTCAAAATAAAACAGACATATTTTCAACTCTGGGAGGTAGCTGTGATGAAAATATAACAGTGCTGAAGTCACTGGCAGATTTGTCCCTGGGTTTGGTAGGTCTGAGGTTTCATCTCAGATCTTCTAGTTTTAATGATTTTACATATTCATTGTCTACCCTAAAAGGGCACATCAAGAAATACAAGCATTTGGTTATTCTGATGCACAAAGCAGGGGAACAGGCCAGGCCATCTGGCAGCCAAAAAAATATTATGATTACTGGAGACTTGTTTCCAAAATATGACTTGCTGAATTGGTATTTTCATTTCAGCAAAAACAAACAGGTTAAGAGCTTCCTCTTTGAAGTTTATTTTATTTCTGCACAATACAACAGATGGAAGTGCTATTCACCCCACTCATCACTAAGCAGGAAGATTGAGCCTTATTTTGGGAAGTCTACCAGCTGAAGTTTACAGCTTCATCAGGAACATATTCTAACTTCTGGTATCATTTCTTGAACAAGTTACAGCTTTGTGCATTGTGTTTTGTCTGGGAAACGTTCCAAGTTTCAGAGACCTGCTCTCCACTAATTTAGAGTGGATGTCGTTTGAAAAGTAAAATGTCTTTCTAATAAGGGGCTGCGAAGTCATAGCAAATAAATGCAGTCAACAGTGCGCAAAATGACACCTCTGTGGCCAAGTACACCTTTGTGGGAAGGCACTGGCTCTTAATTAGTTGCCTAGGAATCTGCTGCTACTTGACAAGGTCTTCTTGCTGCAGATTGGCTACCAAACAGAATTGTTTTAACCTCGTTTTTTAAAAGAAAAAAAAATAGAGGTACAATTAACCCACTTAGCTGAAAAAAGACTCCACTGATTCAGCTGCCACCATGTTGGGTTCCTGACTTTTAGACATCCAGCATAAAATGAAATCAAATAATTGAACACAAAGGGCAGTGGCCTTAGGTCCAACTTGGATTCCTCCCTCAATTCCACTTAATTTGTAAGTCCTATGTACTAAAGGCAATAATTAATTTTTTGTCAGCAGTCAACAAATTCACATAAATCATATCTGTATCATCCATATTTCTAGGCTGTTAAAGAGGCCTGGACAAGTTATTAACTCTTAATGTTCTTCCCAGCATGGGAAGAAAAGAGCATGGGCATGCCATGAAAAGAGCAGACATGATACATTTTTGGATTGTGTGCCTAGATTCAAGACATTAGGAGAGGTGGTAATAATGATATTTTGCTGTATAGCTGTAGAATAAGTAAATGTACAGAGAAAGAACAACAAAGAACAGAACCAAAGAAGAAATAATGTCACATTCTGATAGGTGACAGTATTGGTATACAGTTAGAAGAGCCATTTTTCTAAGGTGTTTAGAAATGCTGAAGATACTAATTTAGGAGCTTCTGCTAAAAAAGTTTAATAGCAGAGTAATATTACAAAACAGAAAAAATAGGCTAGCTATTGAAATTACCATTATAGCTATATATATTTGGCTGTAGAGTGCTATTGCCAGGAATGGTACAACCTCTGCACTCAAGTCAATGAAAACTTTAAGAATATAAAATCCCATAGCAACCAAACCAGAAAAAGTCATGCAGCTCTAGGCAAGCTAGTAAATACCACTGAGTTTTATTACTATGAGAATTGAGGAGTGAAGAAAGTTGCACCGTGAGCTTTGTGAGCTTTTGAGAGAATATTCAAAAATTGGGTTGAATTCTCTGGAACTGAGCTTAATAGGTGGAGTACGATGGAACCGACTTTCTAGGAACCTTCTTTCTGTTACAGGCCGTGCTTTGCCGGCTAAAAATGTCACCCAGGCAAAAAAGAATGACAGCATTGGAAAATTTCTGCCACCTTCTGCCCCTCAAGCCATTACTTGTATAAATACTCAGGCGAGAAGAGGGTACTGTAAGACACACTGAGATGGAAAACGAGTATTTTACGACAAATTAGCTTCAGAGATTACAGGAGTCTGTATTAGGAAAATAAAGGAATGCAAAAAGATTTTACCATGGCAGTCATTTAAATCATCCTTCCATGCTGCAGCCTGGTTGAGTGCTCGGGACTGTCCTTGGTGCATTCAAGTAGTAGAAGGACTTCTGTGCAGTAGAAGGACATCTGTGGTTTTGTCACTATTGATCAGTGGGGCACAGAATTCCAGTTTATTGTAATTTCATTTCGCCAGCCCTAGACTGTGGAAAGGAGTAATCTTTAAACACATTTACAAAGGGCTGTAAATGTAGTTAATAAGCAAAGCTACTCTGCAGTGTAGGTGGAAAAGTCCCCTTAGATCGAGGATGCCCAATGTACTTTTCAGTCTTTTATAACCCACTGGGATTTCCAGATTTATGTTTCCTGAAGGCAAAATCTGAGAAACTAATGAAGTATTTTCACTTACAGCAGTTTAAATAAGAAGGTGGTCTTTGTATTAAGCTTCTGCAGCAATCTGTGTCTTGTGGTCACATCAAATCCTACAGATAATTTAGATGGCAAGGAATAATATAATGAAGAGTTAAGTTTGTCAGTCAAATTGATAAGGATAACATGATTCCACTTCAAAAGAAATTATTTCTCCAAGGAGTACCTGATTTACATGTAAAACAATGGTTATTTTTAGTTAATGAAATGTCAGATGATTGTTCAAAGTGCACCTACTGATACTTGTGATGTAGTTAAATCATAAACAACACAGTTAAGGAAGAATAATTTGAGACACATTTTCTTGGACTTGCTGCTACTGGAATATCCCTGCAATTGCATTTTACTTCCTGGAAATGGGACATATGTGGGTAGCTCCTTTTCTGGCTGTAGTACCAGTATAGTAGCAGGGCTGTTCTTTACAACTAAGAAGGGAATCTGCAGTGTGTGTTTAAAGTTATTATTGTATTTCCCGATTTAGAATCGAGATCTGTAACACAGAGTGGGTATCTTATCACTTCATTATTTTGGTAAACCAGAAGAAAATGTTGACAAAAGGCATTCCTGTGTTCTCAACAGTACAGTTGATTTCTTCTCCTGAGGCTCACTTTGTGGCTAGAAAATTTTATAGTGACAGCTGTATATCTTATTTGTGTTTGGTTTATTTTCTGATGTTGATCTTTACTGATTCTTGCCTGCAGTGTATCCTTGAATTTGAATGAACAGACAGTTTATTGTGGAGGAGGAGGAAGAATGTATGCAGAGGACAGAGAGGAGGGGAAGTGGAAGGCTTTGTGGCCTTTAGATTCTGTCATAGCAATTTAATTTCCAATCAGAGACTTTATTTATTATCCTGGCATCACCTGTCATCCTGATGAGGATAATAATTTAGGTGTGGTACATATGTACTTCCTTTAAATTAAAAGTAGGCTCCTTTTAACTCTGTGGCTTTTCAAGATGTCTTTCATTTTTCTTTGACAACTTAACACTGGTTTTCATTTTAGCTCAGCATATAGTTCATAAAATACAAGTAGATGAATTCTGCCAGAGGCCATGACTTTTAGAAGCATTTGTAAAGGGATGGCACATTTTCTAAATGTTTTGTGTGTAAAGTAGCTATTAATCAAAAAATTCAATATGCAACAAACAACCAAAAAAAATTGAATTCACCTCTTTCCTTAAGAAGGAGCTGTTTGTAATGATGGAAATTAGAGATATTTTAGCAGAATTGAATGCTCTCACTCACAGAGCTGAAACCCTGGGTAATGCACAACATGCTGTGAAACCCAGCTGGAAATTCTTATTTTCATATTCTGTTACAAACTTGATGGATAAGGAAGTTTTGGTTGACCTTTCAGGAAAAGCAAATCATGATGTTTTTTCAGGAGCATACATTATGTCCCCACAGGATTCCTTATTTATCTGGTATAAAGAAATCATATATGATTTCTGTTGAAGAGCATGCATAACTGTGTATATTTCTGCTTGGCCTGAGGTTTTTCCTTTGGTAGCACTATTGTGTGGATCACCTTGTTGTGATGTATTTTTCAATGCAGAAAGAGAAAAAAATAACATATTATTTAATGTAGGAATGCAAGTTTTCCATATCTTGAGGCTATCATAAGCGTTATTTGGATTAAATGAAACATTATTAGGATTAAAATAGGATTAAATGTTAGGATTCCCACTTTGAGGTTATTGGCCTGTGTTGATCTGAGGGTTAGGGACCATAGCATTTTCAAAACCTTTCTCAGAGGTTCCTCACCCTTAACTTTGTGTCACTCATATAAACGTATCATTTTTTGAATTAATATTTGTCATTTGAAATGAAGTACATGTAGAAGGAAACACCCACATTGAACATCATAACAAAACCTAAATCTGAGCAAACTGGTGACGATCCTTGAAAGGAAATTGTAATTAAGTTTTTATTTATTTATTATTACTTCTATAATCATTTCATGTCTGAACAGTAGTTCATGATAAAAAAATCTCTATCACCTAGAGCTGTGAGGCAAAGGCTTTCCATTAGTCATCATACCCTGCATAATGAGCAGCATTGCTAATGAGACACAACACACTTCAAAGTTATTCAATCAGCAGTCTGAATAATGAGATTTTACACAAAAATGTAAATACTGAGCATGCAACAAAAGCAGTAAGGTGGATTATAGCTTTTTCTTTTAAGCCACCATGAATGGATAGATTGAAAGGAATTTAATTACATTTTATAAGTAATATAGTGTTCCACAGATTCCAAAGAAAACAGAATAGGCCAGGGCACTTGGTGCTTTAGAAGAATATGAATTTAAATAATAGCCATAACTGCTAAGAATAAGCTTTATTGGAAGCTGTAACTTTGCATTTAAATTTTTGTGGGAAACATCTGCAAAATATTTCTTACAATAAACCAGAAGAATATTAATACCATATCTGACAAACATGTCAGACTTGGGGACCAGCCTCTAGTATACATTGGTGCAAATTACATTAGAACATAACGTAACATATAACATAACATAACATAACATAACATAACATAACATAACATAACATAACATGCATCAACCCTGTCAGAACTCAAGGAGCATCCGGACAATGCTCCAGTCATGCTGCTTAATTTCAGGTAGTCCTGTGAGGAGCACAGAGCTGGACTTGATCCTGATTTGTCTCTTACAATTTGAGATATTCTATGTTAACATAATCTTACATGACATAACAGCAACCTGAGAAAGGATGATGTGTGACTGAGAGTTGAACATGATTTTTTCATATCTACAATCATATGGTTTCTAATCCTGCTACTTGAGAGAAGCAAAATTAGAGGACAATGTTTCAGTTTTATTTTAAAAGCCATGAAAATCAGTATCAGAACTGTTAAAACTAATGGCAGCTTCATGGTAGGTGTTACTGAAAAATAAAAATCTTTACTGATTGAAACCAGGAACATTTGGGATTTGACTTTGGATGTTTTGGAAGGTCTATGTTGCAGGATCATGCTTTTTTCAGAGTAATTCCTATCCGTTTATAGGAAATAAAAAATTTCTTTGATGTAAAATTCTGCAAATATTCAGGTGGCCCTTTATAAATCAATCAATAGATTATGATTATTAGTAGTAGCAAACTCAATTTTATAGCAGTGTGCTCCCTTTATAATCACGTCAGCAGGGAAAAGATCTGCTGCTGGCCATCTGCTTTTCAGGCAGGCTGCACTAACCTTTCACCTGCCTGAAAGAATGAAGGTGTTCTTTAGAAAATGACACCAGAATTGTATTTAGGATTATTACTTGGAGCTGCAAAAAATTGTCAAAATCTGAATCAGTAATGGATACAATATAATTTAGAATTACTGGGTTATGTTGCATTTAAGAGAAATCCATTACGTGGGTCTTAAAAAATCTATTATCCCTTATGGAACAAAGAAAGAAAGAAAGAAACAAACAAAAAACTCCAAAAAAACTTTGTCTGAAAAATAGACAAATTTCTAGTGAATATTTTTTACATTGCTGATTTCACTAAATCTATTTTAAAAATGTAAGCCACTAATTATCTCTGGTTATCAAACCAGATTTAGTGGCTGGGAGCTGAAGCTCGGTGTATTCAGACTTCAAATGCAAACCATCAAGTTTTTTCTGTCCCCAGTTCAGTGAGAAGCAACTCAACCAAAATCAATAAATAAATGTCAGTTGTAAGAAACTTGTACAGAAGAGACTGGGATTAGGATTTCCAAGTTTATCTGTTAAAAAGGGATTACTACCAAAGGCAGAAAACTTATTGAGCTTCAGAAACTTTTTGCTACTTAGAAATATCTGATGGTTTGAATACCACTCCTCACAAAATTCATTGCTTCTACTGATCAAGTGTGTTTTTAGCTCAGAAGCACATATTCTCTTACTAGGAGGTAGGTAGATGTAAACTGGACCAGGCCTTAAAACAATGGCCCTGTCATTTTTAATTGTTCAGTTATAATATTAATCATGATTAACTCGTTTAGTATTAATTTGGTTGCCGTAAAATGCTTGTATAGATCCTCTAGACTAATTAGCTTGACCTTAATTTTGAAGGGTAACCAACGACCATCTGGTGTTAAAGCTTGACTTGGAGCAGAAGGCAGGCTGGGAGCAGGTTCCTGAGCACCAAGTTCAGCCTTTTGAAATTTCCTCCCCACCCTTTGACAAAAACTTTGTTGGATAAATGCAACATTGACCCAGTTTGCTGATTGTGAATGAATAATGAGACTTTGTGTTCAAAAGGAAAAGATTTTGTGGATCTTCTGTACCTGTGGATCTCCTTAATTTCTGTAATGTTCGATGTAGTTAAAACTTCTCTACTCTTCTGGGAGTAATAATGCTTGTGCATCAGCACAAGAATGTTTGAGAGTGTCTGGAATACAAGCATATGTCTTAAAACCAAGTTTAAACATAAAAAAATGAAGTGTATTTAACATATATTTCTTCAAAAAGGGCCACACCAAGAGGGAGAGACAAATCATTCCCTGAAAAAATAGTGATTTCATTTGTCCTATATGCAGGACATCATGACTCCAATAAGATGATAAAAATTTCTGTCTCAGCCCTACAGTGAGTGAGAAAAAGATTGTGCATATAACTTCTTTAGCTGTGCCTTCCTTCTAATATTCTAATATATTTGTCGCTTACTAAGAGACAGAGTTTGAAAATGGCGTTATTAAACTCTGAAAATTGTCTGCAAGTCATTGATCCCCTAATACACATTTTTCTTCAGGGATCCCTGCCACAAGGATTTGCACAGCCACTCTGTGTACACTAACTAGCTTAACACAGGTATTGACTCCCAGGTGCTCCTAAAAGAAACCTTGAACTCCATTGAACCTGAGCTTTTATTAATTCAGCATAACAGGGAGGAGGCGAGTCCGTGGTGAAAACACCAATCTGAGGTGCCACTCTCCTCGAGTCAGCCACTCACACTCCTGACAGGTTCATTTGAAGTAAATATTTCTGGAGGGACAGAGATACGGTGGGTTTATCATTCTTTACTATTAATGCAATTCCAAAACACCATTTTACCTGCAGATTATTTTACAGTGTATGATAAAACCACTACGTACATTTTAGAATTGCAAGTTAAACAGCGTGGTTTTCTTCCTGGGAATGCACCTCTGTACCATCTGTATACTGCTGAGCTGGATCTCATGCATTTTGTAAAGTTCATTTTTCCAGGGCCACTTTATGGCTCAGGATTTAGTAATAATATGCATTTACTTTTAAACCTTCCTTGGATTCCTGAGGTACTTCTTAATTTGATGAAGTGCTTTCTTTCATTTTATAATTCAGAATCAACAACTTATTGACACCTTCATACTTGAAAGAGTTTGGAGTGTTAAAGTGCTTCTGCTTTTGACTTTATCTCAGGCAGGAACCCCTGTATTCATGATACGAGTTTAAGAGAAAGTAAAAGATTCCATCTCAGCTGTGAGAGATCTGCCCTGATGTTTGCACAACTTTTAGTCATCTCTGAGCTCCCAAAAGCAGATCTTCTGATGATTTTAGCAGCCAGGGAATAGAATAATCTAAACCATCCCAACTCCATTAATGTGACCGTTTCAGATATCGAAAAACTGAGATGTGGAAATACATAAGGCCCTTAATTTAAACATTTTGAGGCATTTTTGCTCACCTTCTTAATCACACATCAACAACTAAATAAAACCACTAAGGCTGTTTTTCAGCAACCAGCATTCTAGAAGAAGTCTGGCTTGTGATTTCTTTTGTTCTGGTTTTTTTTTGAGAAATAGTGATGATTTTGCTAAACTTGGATATTAATGAAGAAGCCAGTGAGCCATCCTACACTGACAGATAGAGATGGATACTTTGAATACAATAGTTTTATTGCCAGAATTTGACACAAAGTAGATAAGGTATTTTATCTTTTTCATACACTAGATTATGCATTCTCCTTACTTTGGCATTTCTCATATATTTTCTGAGAACCAATTTTGTCTCATGTAAATGGTTCTCTGGAGAATTTCGTAACTAGAGGCAGCAGAAATAAAAAATAAAGCCTACCATTAAGACAAAAATATTTTCCATTGTTGGCACAAAAAATACTCAAAATATGCACATGGCCAGGTAAACCACTATTTGAGTTTGTTCAGAAAAATGTCATGCTGTTTTTTCAAAAGGAGCACTTGTATCTCATGAAATTGGGCAAGACAAGCAGTCCAAGTTATAGAGAGATGATAAATCACACCTGTTCTTAACCAAAGGAGTCTCAGGCTGAGAGCTATATAAATTTTAAAATTAAGAAGCAGTAGAATTGAAGATCATTTGCTAACAAACATAGATGCATCTCAAACCCATTTGAAGGCCAGACATTCCCCTTCTGCCAAGAGACAGGAAAGAATTTTGAGCACAATTGAAACTGTTAAAGCATCAACAGCAATTAATCCTCTTCATTCATTACCAAGTTATGGCTGCAAATAATAATTGCACTGAAACCAATGACCACACAATGAATAGAGAGCACTCCACAAGTGATGACTGTCCAGGTATATTCCTGATTGCTTTTTGTCTGCAGAGGATAGAACTGAATTAAGTAATTTCTAGCCTGCTCTCATTACCCAGGTAGGGCAATTTGTATCAAATCACACCAGAGGTTCACATACCATATCATTGTTGTGCAAACTCAAGTTACATTGATGCAACTGATAAAATTTACTCACCGCCTTCCAAGAAAGAGGGATATGAGAGATCCATGGTAGAAGGTACCTTCATTCTACATAAGATTCAGAAGAATGCAGGGGGAAAAATGTACTTGACATTATATAGGGCTCACAGCGTTACAAGGCTCATTATATTTTCTCAAAATCCAGGTTATATTTCTTGGCATCTCCTCAGACTTTATCAGTGTAGAGATTCTGACTCTGTTCTGTTCATTTGCATTGCAGCCCAGATTTTTTCCACTTACCACATGTACCGTTGCTTTCTTGCTTTACACCTTCTCATTTCCATTTGGCACTTCTGTTCCCTGCCTTGCTTCAGAAAACCTTCATCTTTCCTCTTACTGTTGCAAACTGCTACAATTCTTTAGCTCCTTTCAGGTGATTCTGACCACCATCAAGCTTCAACCCACCTACAGGCCCCAGACTGGATCTCTTCTTGTGCCCCAATATATAGACCTGAACTGAAGCCAGCTACCATGAGGCTTGGCTTCAGCACTGGCATTGTGACTCTAATATAAAAATCCATGTTATCTGACCCTGTCAACATTTCCTCAGATTTAGGTGCTCTGATTTTCCTTTTCACCTGATTTTTTATTTCTAAGGTGATACATTTTCCTAGTTAGAAACTAGCTGAGATTTCACCGATTGTTGTTAAAGTTCCACAAAAGGGTGCAAGTCATTTATGTGCTTCCAAGAAAATTTAAATTTATATACAAGAAAAAGAAAAAAAAATCACTGTTTCTTTTTTTTCTAAGATGATGAGGTAATACTATTCATGGTTTTCCTGTTTCTGCTGCTGTGCTTCCCCCTTCTGTGCAAATACATGCAGAGTTGCTGCTGTTATATAACGAGTATATAGCAGTAGTTTATTGCCTTCTTCAAATTAAATATTCGGAACATTTTTTTCCTGGTGTTCTTTTCTCCTTTCCTGAACACCTTTGTTGCCTGTTATTGTAGGCAACATAAACCTGGTTGAAAAGAAATCATCTTTACAGAAACAAGAAGACTGAAGCCAGACAGAAATTGCTGCAAAGAATGAATGCTAGACTGATGTTTTCAAAAGAATAAATGCTATTTTCAAAATTTTGGAAGGTGTACAAGTAATATTCTTCTGTAATCTATTTCCAGAAGTCTTCTGCATTGTGTAAGTCACTCCTTTTATCAATGTCTGTGGCCAGGCAGATCCTTATACTGTCAAAAGATGTTCAAACGTAATTATTGTTTCAAATATGGATATTTTCCAGCAAATGGATTTTTGAAAATTTGAGATGTTAAAGGTATACGAACACTGAACTCAGTAACTTGCATCCAGATTTTGATTTTTAGTAAGAAACGTGCCATAAATCAAGAGACATTGTAATTACTGATGGATATTCTTTACATCTCGAGAGCTGGCTGAGAAAATTGATAATGTGTATTCTTTGCTTACAGTAGAGGTTGGAATTATTCCTTGCCGTGGCACTGGTATGAAGTTTGTTTTAAAACATGAAAGATCCTCTTTAGATTCCTGAAAAATGGTATTAAAATTTATTGTTAGATATTGCTGATTGTGATTGAAAACCACTTCATTAAATTACAGTAGAAAGAGATGAAGGACATCTTGCAGCAATGAAAACGGTTGCAAATTTAATTAAAACATTAAATTATTGTTGGAATAAAGGTCATAATCATAAAATGTAATTGAAGGAAGTACATTAGCATGTACCCTAAGGTATCCTTTCCATTTCAAAATATATATTACATATTTGACATTTAAAGAGGAAAGAGGTACCATTTTATCTGGATGGATGAACGGTGATGGGGAGAACTGTTATACATAATACAGTTTAAGAGCCCAATTTTTCAAAAAATCATTTGCTCCTTGCATAGGTGCAACACACTATTTTTATGTCTCTGACTGAGGAAATCCACCTTATTTATTGAGCACCATGGACCTGCACAGAGCAGAGGACACCGTATCATACACTAAGGCTTTATCTCCATGGGAGAAGTGTAACTTTTCCCACAGCCTTCAGAGAGTATCCTGGTTTAACTCTGGTTATGTTTGTGCCATTTATCACTCCATTTTCTCTCCCTTGCAGCAGATTAGAGAGCAAACACTGCAGGGGGAGAGAAAGTAGAAGCTGCAAGAACATCTATCCATAAAAGGCTGCTGAAAGTACACTGCTAATGCTGCTACGGGACAGCTGTCACCTCATCTCCTGGGAATCACTTTTTCTAATCAGAAAACACCCCAGAACTGAATGAACCTTCTTCTTAGTAATTTCTCCTAAATACTCAGAAGTAGTCTCTGAATTCAGATAAAGTCGTGTAAAATATCCATATCTTTCTGCATTCACAGCTATCTTTTGGAAAAAGGAGAGGGTCTTTTTTTAAGTATCTCGGAGGGGAAAATCAGAGCGAGTATACTCAGAAAATTTACATATCTCTGCATACATTTTTTTTCATGTATATTTGGGAAGAAAGTCAGGATAACCAAGCTGGATTTCATAAATCAGTGCTGCAGATTGAAATGCTTTATTGAAGTAAATCACTTTACAGTGTGGAAACAAAATAAGAATCATGCATCGGTTTCTAATAACAAAGTCATTCTTAAGATTCTTAAATAGCAGCAGACATCCCCTAAATCTTCTTAAATGACCATCATTATTCATTGCTGTTTCTCCAGACATTGTTCCAGTTGCCATATTCCTCTCCATCCTGACCTGTTGCATCAAAGCCATGTGAGGAGCAGTAGAAGGCTGCTCAGACTGTTTCTTCTCATCTGATAGTTCAGGTCCATAGTATTTGCTAGAAAGCTAATGCCAAGAGAATTAGTAAAATGTGTTGTAAAGCCCAAGAGTTTTTCAAAGTTTAAATCTACTTCTGTTATATAATTTTTTTCGTTTTTCTGCAAGAACCAAAGGCTTCTTTGCCCTCTCCTGCTTTGCCTTTTCCTTGTTTCCCCCTGCTTTCTTATATTCAAATGCATTCCTTTATTAGCAAAAATATTTAATAGAAAAATCAAAGAAGATGAATCAGGATTTGGAGAAGATATCAGATATTGCTTCTTAAAATTATGAGTTCTGTTTCCCAAACACAGGATTTCAAGATCCATACTGCTATTTTTCTATTCTGTTTTATCAAAGCTTCTTCTGAATCCTTCATTATTTCCTTTACAGAGAATTGTGACGTGTGACACAATGGAATACAGATTTCAGGAGCATTTGTACCTGCATTGGGATCCCCAGGAATCCTGGTATGTAAGTGAATCCTAGATTTTGGCTGTTTTGGCAAATGCCAGTTCTCAGCAAACACTTAAACGAGCCAATAGAAACCCTCCATAATAATGTCACAGCCATTATCTAAAGAGGGAGTTCTGATCTATTGTCTTAATTACTGGTCTAAATTAATCCACGTATTCTGAAAGGTAGTAGGAAGTGCTCAGGATTGAGACCATTGTATGACACTTGTGTGGCTGCATCCTCCAGTGCTGTGTTTTCTATACATTATGTCACTACTTTATCTCTCCTCCCTTACATGAACCATTTAAAAAAAAAAAAAAGGAATTTCAAAGGAATTCAGCATGAATTATTTATTACGACTTTTCTGCTTTAAAAGCTGAAAGAACTAGATTAATTGCATTGTATTTTTTAGTATTTGAAACATCAGAAAGAAATATAATAGGAAAATTAATATTTGACACTTGTGTCCATTAATGAAATTGGAAGGGATATCCAGTTTACTGATAAGGCGCTTCTGAAGACCTATTTAGTGTTCCAGCCTGAGTCATGACATTGATGAAAGAAGTGAAGGAAAAAATGTACATAGATCAAATGAAAAAGGAGTAGAAAGCAGAAATATTTAGAGCACAGGGGGCTAAAATGGCAGTGGGTGACTGCAGTAATTTCAGGGAATAAGGAAAAAAATGAGAAGTGCCTGAGAGGAAGCTATATATTTTGTAAAAGGAACTCAACTGAACTTGAAATTAAAATTGAGGCATTGCTACATTTCTGTTACTCGAATAAGCAGAAGATTTTTTCTGATAAATGATTTGGGTTTTTTTTCCTTCTGCTTCCCAGAACCCTAAAACTGTTCATTATCACCACATCAAAATAGACAGAGGTATTCTAGAAGAGATGAGACATGAAACTTAAGTGAAAAATGTGTAGATTTTGTTTACTTGCTATTTTGCCAATTACTTACAATTCTGTAGTTTATTGCTAAGTGAGAGAAGGCTGTCCTTAATTACAACAGCCAAAGTTACTTTTCTATTATAAGCAGTATGGTTTTATACCTTTTCTGTCTATTGTGTCTGAATCAATCAGTATAAAAACATGCTTGTGGTAACCAGAATAATCTCATGGGAGCTGCTGAAGCAAATTAAAAAAACGGAGGGATATTTAGCATTTAGAGATTAGCAGCACAAGAATTCAAAATTCCCATCGCTTGCTTTAGCATGGAAAAAAATTCTCAGCCTACAAACAGTTTAGGAAAAAAAATAAAGCAGGATGAGTCTCCTAATCCATTTATTTTTGATCGCTCTTGTGGGGTTCTTATCTATGGCAGCTTTTTATTTTTCTAAAAAAAATATGCAGTTTAAAAGTTTTCTATTTTGAATTACTGGCATAATTCCATTCCATTTGAGTTACATAAACAGATCACAGCTCACCACCAGTTGTCAAACCCAGCTGGTTCTTATAATATCAGGCCAATTTCTTGAATTTCAACTGCACATCATCCATAATTACTGAATACCTAACTTCCAATTCATTCATTTGAATTTGAGGCATAAAACTAGTGCCAGGTCCTTTGTTGAATGAGGAAAGCTGAAAAGCACACAGAAAAATTAGAAGTAAGAGATGCAAAGACTGGCAAAACAGAAAGGAAGATAAGCTTCTACTTGTTTGTAAGTACTTCCTAAAGCTGCTCGGAAGTCATATGAAGGCTGCAATATCAAATAAAATGGTAGTGAAAGAAAACAGATAAGGAAAAGAAGTCTGGTAGCACACAGGGAAAAGGAAGCAGTGCTGCTGTTTCAGTGTGGCTTCAGTGAATTGCCAGTTTACATCTTAGATACCTTGCAAGACTGCAGTGAAGCGTTTAATGTAATACAGAGGGTTCTGAAGGCTGGCAGAGAAAAAATCAGAATACTTTGAAGAGCAATGTCATTATCTCAAAATTTACAGTGATTAAAAATTTTCCAAGCTTTTTATTTTCCCTCTTTCATCAGTGGTTTTTTCCCTTCTAACTGATCATTTATTTTCAGTCCGTTGTTAAACAGCTTTATCAAATGAAGGCTGGGTGGCTCTGTAATGAGAACACATCCAATAAAAATGCTTTCAATTACATTTTTAAACTGCAAAATATCAAATTACTGCTGTATGAGGATACTCCATTGAAAACTCCAGGAATACAAGAGAGGTCATTATGTTTCTCTGCTACATGGCTTTGAAGTATAATACCAGAGTGTCACCTTAAATATGATTCATTGAAAATGTTACAGTGAACAAACCAATTTTTCATTTCTAGAGCCCTGCAATCAATGAAAGAGTTCATACAAAGCAAGAAACAGTGTAAACTTTTATTTCTTTATTTCGATCACTACTAGAACTTTTGGATGATAAAATAGAAAATATTTTTTAAAAATGTGATCTAGTTTTCACTATATCTGTGATTTATTGAATTCTTATATTTCTCCTCATTGCAGTTATATCCATAAATGCTACTTCATTTCATCTTTTGGTTCTCATTCACTAGCTAACATTGGGCTGATAGAGAACTGATGGAGTTGCAGGAGATCCAAGTTTAGCTCCTTATTTTGTCATTCCCATGATGCCTCTCAGAAATTAATGTTCCAGTGTAGTTAAGTTCCATTTGCAAAAGACACTTGGATACTCAGAAAGCAGTGGAGTGTAAGTGCTGAATCACTTGGTTTTAGAAGTCTTACCCAAATCTGTCTGTGGTCAAGTTCCCAATTTCTGAACTCAGACTTTCTTAATCACCAGGATTACAGATTTTTCAAAGGGGCTATGTCTAGCATAAATCACTTTTTTTTATGAGAAAACACCAAACCTCAGACCTTTCCATTCAGCATTAATTCTGCCTACTTAACTACTGAGTATCACGTACCTGTTAATAAAGTTGCTTAGGCCAACACAGGTGAATAGCTGCATTTTCTACACGCTGCCAGAATGACCTGTACATAGATTAATGTGGGAGAGTACAATGGGTGTATCTAAATGAAAAATGTAATGCTTTGCAATGGCTCTTTTGTAGTTTGGAGTCATGTCATGTTCACTAGAATATGCCATGTGTGCAGTTAGAGCTGTTTCCTTCCCAAAGGAGGAAAGGTGGGAGTTCTTTCCTGCAGTATCACCTAGAGCACCCCAATCTCAGGGTGGGCATAAGATCCTCCAGCAGCTTGTTCCCTAGGCATGAGTGGGGTCCTGTCAGGAACAAAAGGCTTGTGCCATGAACAATGTTCAGATCAACAGTGGCTGTGAAAGAGAAGCAGTAAAGTGGATTTCATTACCAGCAAACAGAAATTGTGATTGCAGTTCCGAAATGGAGCACCAGACCAAACTTAGACCACTGGTAAAGTGTGTGCACCAAAATAGGACCAGCAGGATTCCTGTGTATGGGAATTCAGGGCTCTGCACAATGCTCACTTACAGAGCTCTGTACATTCCCTCTGGGTTTGGAGTAGGTTCTACAGAGCCTGATTTCTCCACCATCCCACACACACGGAGGGAATGTCACCTTTCAAGCATCAGCTTAGTGCAATTTTTAAAAGCATGTTTTACTTTTTACACATTTTTGTGGTATCACAGAACACTATATTCCTGCTGGCAGATGGAATGGATGGTTAACCAGAATTAAATTAACTTTCAAGACTAAATCTGTTTCCCTCTCCCCTTGACAAATCCTGCCTAAGAACAATATGCTTCTCTTTTAGACTATGTAGGGCCAAAACCTCAGGTAGCAGGGCCTCTGATACCTGTACTGCTTGCATGCCTTAAAAGGGGTGTTTCTGTAGCATTCACTCTTCTAGACTGCATTAAAACTGTCACATGATATTCAGATTCCAAACAATTTTTACTTATTTCCTGCTTGATTTGTATTTTACATTAAGGATTGTTGCATAATGATTTGCTTTTTGCTGTTCGTTGAGCAACGCAGCTTCCAGCTGTGATAAAGTAAACATCTGTCCTCTTCCTGGTGCTAACGTGGGAGGCCATATGGGCACTGAGAAATTCACAATACGAGAACTGCATGTTAATGATTAGCTACTTTCCTTCTAGCACAAGGGGTTTCTTCATGGTATGAGGTGTAATAGAACCACAAAATACCAGAAAAATTCGGGTTGGCTCTCTGGACACCACGTAGTCAAAGCAGAGCTGTCTGGATCATGTTTCTCACAGCCTTGTACAAGTCACAGTTCAAGTAATTATCAAATGTGCAGGAACTGGACTAAAGGTGAGGAAGAATAACTCTGTCAGTCCCCCTCAGACCATGTATCCCTATCCAATCAATTCATTAATACACATAAAGGAGTATCAGGCACGACTTCAAATGTTCCACGCTCCTTAACATTAAAAAAATGTATTTGTGTAGTTCCAGCTATTGATTGCACAAAATGGGGGATCGTGTCAATATTCATAAACACCAGAAGGGAGGTTGGAAATTGAAAACAGGGAATAATGGAATTTTTTTAAGCCAGTGTGCCAAAGCTGCAAGGAAATAGTACATGTGCAAAGATATTTACAATTATGAGTACAAACCAAGTAAAAATGCCTGTGATTGCTCTGACCTTCAACTCATAACATTACTAATTACCTTCATATTCCTCAATATAAAATAAACATGTTTTAATTATATTTATGCACAAGTGCATTTGAAGTTTGGATAAACACTCATGAATAAATAAAAAACCCAATGAGCACCAGACTTCGTAAGAAAAGCACTGACAAAAGATTTAATTGTAGCTTTGAGAGTGGTTCTGATGCAACATCATCCCACCTAGCATAAGTTTTAAATTATATTTGATTATAATGATTATAACTTTTTACATAAAGCAATCACTTGACTGACAATTACACGGAAAAGAGAAAGGAAACCTAGCAACATGGCAATTCCAGTTATTATAGATGGACCCTTGCAAAAGATATAATCTGTTTGAAAACTTTGCCTTTGGTATTTGATGCAAGCTGTAATTCAACTCAGTGAAGGAGCCTTTAAGTCTTCTATGTCTATGGCCAAGAGAGGAGTTGTGTTCAGGCACCTCATGGATCAAAAGCATCATTTCTGAAAGACTTGGCAGGGGTTCTGTGAAGTTATTTCTTAAATGATCTTGAATTTGACATTTTTGATACTATCCCTGACTTTGCTGTTTATCTTTACCTGTCCACGTCTTCTTGCTAGGATTGCCTCGGTGTGCAACGCTCCTCACAGAGTTGGTTTGCTGCCAACAGGGAATTCTACAGCATGTGAAAAGATGGATCTGTCATACATAATTTCAGACATTATAAACCCAGTCTTAAAAGGGTTCCTAACTCCGATTTTAGGTGCTTGCTTTGTCTCTGATGTTCCAAAGTGGTAGATATTTTGCTACTACAAGTACCACAAGTACTACACCACCAACTGTTTGCGAGTGCACGGTACTCCTTATAAAATTGTTTTAACCCAGAATTTCTCTTCTCCGCTTTTCATGCTGTCTGGACTATTAAGCACAGAGATAACAGGCTGCTGACAAGTCATATCAGATATCCTTTAAGTGTATTGGGTTTCCAGCACTTTTATCTTCGAAGACTGAATGGTACAGTGCAGGGTATCTGGGACAGCACTACTGCTAAATCCCAGTGGATTTACTATTTCAAGGCTGACAATTCCCATCTACCCTGTTTTCTTTAATCATTAAAACCATGAAAATGTAAAAATATCCTATTTACAATTATGTATTGAGAATCCCACATTATATCACTCTTCTGTTGTGATCTGATCGGGGGATGAATATAAATTAAGCCTATTTATTTGACCTTAAATTCTTGTGATTTCTTTATGAAGCACCATGAGGTCTGCAGGTCAAAGCAGTAAATGAAGATGTGTCTAAATTTTTTTTAGGGGTCAGTTAAACTGAGCCAAGAGATATCAAACACCACCATCCTTGCCTATAAAATAAAGGTCAAATTGTCACTAATAAAATAATCTCCAGAATATAGAATTTCAACAAAGAAACATCAGTAAATAGCAATGTCATATTTATAGTTACGTTTATATTTATTCGTTGATCAGATTTTCAGTGGAGTCTAGAAAAACTAGACACTTGCTGTGATAAGAACAATTATCACATCACTTTCAGGTTAAGTGTTTTGTCCAAATGTCACTAAGAAGTTTACTCAGTTATTTTTATGCCATGTTATTTTTATATACATCCCATGGATTATTCAACACACACACAGAAACAGATAAATTGAGCACTTACTTACCAGATTGTACAGCACTGCAGAAAATCAGATGGAGCAGCAGTAGCTTAATTCAAATTCTTTTAAAGTACATCAAGTCTAACAAAATCAGTCACCTTTTCCAATTTATACAATATTTCTTTTTCTTCTCCTGAGCTTGACAGATTTCCATGATAGAAGAGATCTTTCTAGCAATAAAACATACTTCTTTTTGTGTAATTAACAGGGCCAAGAATTTTCCAACAAAGCTACAGAAACCAATTAGTGATAGAGAAAATGTTTTTTCCCACTCAGATTTTCTTCTCAAACACACTTCAATTTCATGCCCTTTTGTACAACAGACGTGTGCAAGTTATTCAGGCTGTTTAAAATCAAGAAGCTTTCTCATAGTCACAGGGTTAAATGTGTGCAACCAGGGTCTCATATAGGAAAGTAAAACTAGGTCTGCATATCATTATACGATTACAAAATAGAACTTGGAAAATATGGTTTCTAATATTCAGTTTCTGCTATTCTTGTCCTGAGGATGATGTTAGCTACCAAAAAATATAGGTTTTTTCAACGAAGTTAAAACTAAAAACATAAAGAGAGGCCAGTACTACCCAGCTGGGAGGCTGAGGAGCACAAACTCAGTGTGGCCTTGTCCCTCCTGCCTTTTGAATGAGCCCCTCTGTCTACTGGCACCTGAGGGCTGCTGCAAACCACCCCCCTGTGGTGAGGATTGTAGGGACAGACACACTGCCTTCCATGATGTTTTCCACCAGCTTTTCTTCCTGGCTCCTTCTCTGGAACCTGTCCAGCTAGTTTATTTGTGGACCCTACATGAAATTTTCCCAGAATCAAACAGAGTTTTTGCTTTTGAGGAAGTTGAGTTACTGCAGAAAAAATAGGCACAACAAGGAGAGCAAGGGTATAGATGCTGTTTGACGGCAAAGACACTCTCTGATAGAAAGTGCTTTCAATTTGTCTGTTATATTCACCATCCGAGTTCCCACTGCCTCTGAATTACCAATTAAAATTCACTTTTATTAATAAATCTTCTCGAACACACATGACAGCAAATG
Source organism: Dicrurus megarhynchus (assembly GCA_013399195.1). Classification (NCBI taxonomy): domain Eukaryota; kingdom Metazoa; phylum Chordata; class Aves; order Passeriformes; family Dicruridae; genus Dicrurus; species Dicrurus megarhynchus. Next base: position 196,846 of record VXAD01001550.1, read on the forward strand.
TTCCACACTTACACCTAGTCTAATAAGCAAACTGCTGAACAGTGCAAAATAAATACTCTTGGTGGCTTTCACTGGGTTTTGTACTTGATATTCTCCTTTCTGACATTAGTGTTGTGTCACTCTGTTTAATTGGACAGTAACCCATCCTGCCTGACTGCTCTTTCCACTTTCGGTAGCCACTATCTCTGCCTTTCATTGTGCAGCTTGTTATCTCCAGTGCGTGTCCTTTGGGGCTGGCAACCTCAGAGATCTGAAGCAAAGGTCTTTTGAGACAAAATTGCATGTTACAGTGACACATTCTCATCTCAAATGTGTTCAGTGTAATTTTCTACTGGAGATGTCATCTTCTAGGACTCTAAATAATATTTTTGTTCAGCCTTACCTTCATCTCTGTATTTTTGCAAGTCCTCCATGACTCTGATATCCACTCCTACTCAGTGCCAATAATCTTGTTTTCAGTTTCCAGCTAAATAAGTTGTCAACAGGTGTGGCAACCCATGCTTCACTGGTGCCACCTCATCATTTTGCAGGGCCAAGTACAGATTGGTGTCTCATTCCACCACCACCTTACAGACACTTTTGTATATTGACACCTTTTTCCACCAGCCTCTTGGGAAAGGGGATAGCTATCCTGAGGCCCCATGTCTAAACCCATATTTCACTGTGAACTGCTTCTTAAACAGTGGCCGACAGACAGAAATTACTGTGCCTGATATGTCCAGTGAAACAGATCTGATGTGCATGATCTTCCATGCAACTATACTTTCTGAGACTATTTCAAAGGAACTGGGGTAAGAGTTTAGGGCAGACACTTACGTATGCCCCTTAATTGTAACCTAATCTCTGGGCCAGGCATTTGGTTTTGCTGTGTCGGCAGTGTGGATTAGCTTTATGATTTGGCCTTCATTTTTGGCACATGCAGTAGGCCTTGACAACTTTCTCACTATCCTTGCTCTCCTGAGCCCGTGGTATAAATTATCTCTCTCTCTCCTCTTCATTGCTTTCCATTCTCAAATGCCTTTTTTGTAGCATTATGATGTTTTCAAGCTGCTTTATGAATCACTGTCATTTAAGCACTGTTCCCCTTTCCCTCCAGAGGAAGTGGGAGCCTCCTATTGATTAACTGTATAAGCCAGAAAATTGCTCTTCTGCCCTCTCTGCGCTAATAACCTAAATTGCTTTCTGCAGGATCTCATCCTGGTAGTACAGCTTCATCAACTACTATCTTTTGGATATGACCAGTTAAGAATTTTAAATTAAACTGATTTTCTCTCTCTGAACTTGCCCTTGCACAGAGCTGCCAAATGCCTGTGGAAGTCTGTCTGAAATCCTTAAACCTCTTCCAGAGCTCCATTCCCTTAGCAAATCATGTCTGCAACTGGAAAACAAAACCAAAAAAATGAAAATGACAAAAGGCCCTTTCTGTTTGAAGTAGGGTTTGTGAGGCACCACTTGGCAATGGCAGCAGGTGGAACCCTCATACGGAGAGATGCTGACTTTGTGCATTGAGCCAAGTCCTGATCCTCACTATGAGTGTATTAATAACCATTGGACTTGATAGTCATGTGATTTCAGCCAATATTCCCCAATTTGATGGTACTGTTGTGAGTTAATCAGTTCCTAAAGGTGCCCAACAGCAGCTTCCCCTTGTACTTACTAACTCTGTATTTAGAATCTAAGTGTGATTCTATCCTTCCAGCTTTTTAAAATTAACATCTCATTTTGACAAAGCAAAAAAAAAAGGCGCACACATCTCACATACTTACCTTTCAGAAAATCTTTCCACCCTTTACCCAGAAAAGTGGGCATTCTTAATGTGGCCTTGAACATCACTGAAATCCCCTTTTAAGTTACAGATGTGAATCTATTTAAACTTCTAAGAGGTTGATTCATATTGTTTCATTTTCTTTCAGACCAAAATGTGACTTGTATAGACATTGATTCTCTCTGTGCCACCATTCCAGGTCAGGCAGGATTCTGGGCTACATAAAAATAAAAAATGAAAGAGGCTTTGAATGTAGTCTCAAGTTACACTGAAACATAAATTAGATAACCAAACTTACATGAAGTAGGAAGTATTCATATAAACCAGGAAAAACAGAATAGAAATAAGCACAAGTTTATAAAGAACTACCTAATTTTACATTTTAAAATTTCAGGAGCAATAAGCATAAATATGGGCTTCTTGTCAGAGCCTTTCTAGTTTTAATGTCTCTATGTCGGAAAAACATTTAGTTTGTCTATTGATTTCTCATTCAATTGATAACTTTATAACATCCATGTGTGTATGTATAACTATACATTTATTGATTTAAGTGTTTAACAGTCATCCTGTTACAGGCCGATGCAAAAGTTTTCTCATAAATTTTTGCCTTTGAGGAGTTTCTTCTACCCAAGCAGAGCTTGAGAAGTTCCCATGGTGCATTTCTATTTTATCCAATGTGAGGAAAATTGGCAGGACAGGAAGTTCCTGCTGCAAAGCAGTTAAATGGTTTTACTGAACTTACTTCAGACTTGAGGAAGGATTGGTCTTACTTTTTATATTATGTTATATGGTCTAAGAGATGCTACTTTCATCTCCAAGCTTTGTCTCTCCTACATTCTTTACACCAGTATAGCTACAGTGAAGCAACTTTGAAGCAACCTATAATTTAAACAATTTAGGATATGAGCTCTCTTTTCCTGTTCTATTCCCACTATAATAACAGCCTATGTAACTTTACTTGTGAGATTCTAAAATTAATTAAACACCTGCATAACTCTTCAAATACAGATTCAGGGTTGCTCAGCAGTGCTAGAGATAAGTATATCTAATATAAAGTAGGTTACAGGCTGATTGAAAAAGTAACAGGTTGTTCTTTATGTAAGTATTTAAGTGGAAAGCTAAGAGTTCGGATCTCTAACGCTCCATATCTTTATTCACATGTGCATAAAGTCTTCCAACGCAAAAGGATTTGCCACTTGAATAAGGGTTGTGCAATTAAGCTTAAACTTTCTGTTCCTTGTGCATTTTGTTAACTAACAGTTTATCTTTCACAGATTAAACTTCCAAAAATCGTTATGCAAAAGCTGCTTGAGTCCCCTTTCAATACCTTTATGTCCACAGCAAAGTCCAGTACTTCAGGAGAGTGTAAAGAATGTTTCCTGGAAATATAATAATCTGGTGGATTACCAGGTTAGTAAGGAGTTTTGATGCTGTCTTGTGCTTTTACGACTATGGAGATGTGTCTATCTCTATCATGCAAGATTTATTACCAAGAATACTCCAAAGTTGTAGGTGGTGAGTAATTTCCTCTCCTCAGCAAACAAAAACTAGAATAATAGAAGAGTGTATCATCTCACTTAAAACATTTTTTCCTGGATTTGTCTTGCTGATGGAAAATTTTAAAAGGAAGAGTCCACCTTCTGAATTAGTACAGAAAGTATTGATCAGAGATGTGCTTCAGGTCATATTAAGGCAACGTAAGAGAGGTTTATGTAACAAGTGAAAAATGCATAAATATGTTCTCCTGAAATAAATATATCACAACAGGAGGCTTAACCAACAACAAAGCTGAGGGTAATACCTTCAAATAATCAACTCAGAAAAGTGCTAGTTTGCATGACACCAAGACAAACTTCTCCTTCAAATGGGGAAAACAGCCAGCTGCCTTCATGTGAGTTACAGTGATAGTGCTGCTAGTGGAACTGAGCATCTACTCCAGCTTCTTCCTATTCTCAGACATCCAACAATTGAAACACTGTGGTAAAATTCTGTCTTAGATACAGAATACTCTTGTACACAACACAGCAGGCAGCTCCCCTGGTGTGATTCCCCTCTCTTATTCCCTTCCTGCCCAAAGGAACAGTATTAGTTTTAAATAATTTATTTTATTTGGTGTATTCAAGAGATTTTTGACTTTATGTACAATTCAGAGCAATTTAAATCCGTGTGTCCTACTTCAGTCTGCAAATACCTGCTGTTCAGATATGCTCAGGAGAGCTGGGAGAGCACAGGCCCCAGAGCCTTCTGCTGTACCCCATGAGCTGGTTCTCCATGAAATCCCTCACAGCACTGCCCAAGACAGACATTTGCTCACTTGTGATGTGGCATCAGTGTCACTTGCTAAAAATTATGAGTAATGAATTGACAATAAGGTGGATGTTTCCTTCTGGTAGCACAATGACAAGGAGCCCTCACATCCCATTTCTTTCTGTGTTAAAACTATTCCAAGCTTAGCCTGCAGTAACATGACCAGTTCGCTGACTGCTCGCCATATGCTGAGTATAAAAGCAGTGAGGCCTTCCCAAGAGATTCAATACATTTAAAGTGTTTGGAGGATGCGAGATGAACACAAAAAGTGAGCTCTCTGCTCTGAGATCAGATGCAGGCAATGACAGCTTCTAAAGGTGCTGCCTCTTTCCTGAGATGGCATTTCAAATTGGAAAACATTGAAAATGAAATGCACAAACACTTGCTGAAAAATAAATCCAACTTTAATTGTAGATCCTCATGCACTCGTGCTTTTTTTGAGAAATGGAATCTCCAGTGATGTATTTATACCTGCAGATGAAAATACATCTGATTTGTCATAAAATCATTAATGAATACCCAACACTGTGTGCTCTGCCTGGATAAAACTGATCTGCTGGCATGTTAGTCCTTAAGATGGATTGTCACTTGGGTAGCTACAGAAACATTTGGGAATGCATTTTCCTTTTCCCCCTTTCAAGTTCCCTCTCCCTTCAGCTTTCTGTTGCTTGTGAGCTGCACAGACCCAAAAGCCGATTAAACATCGTGAGTCAGAGCATTTCTTTCAGGATTTCTTAGCCAAGACTCAACAATGGAGAAGATCATTTGCATGGGTTTCTAGTCTATGAAACATCATTCTGTCCCTTTGAATTCTGAAACACAAAGAGAGAGCATTTTAATTCACCTGCAAGGTCCTGTCCTTTGAGCTTGTTTAGGTAAATTGACTTTGTGTAATGAAATTTTCATTGCTTCTGGGAATAAACAGAATAATATATTTTAAAAAGCATTGCCTACATGAAAATTGCTCCATTTCCAGTTACAGACTATACCAAGGGGTAGTATTACAGACTAAGTAAAAATCAGATAACCAGGATAGCATTTTTAAAGGGTATCTCTTAGAGATGAATTCATGTCCAGTGGGAAGGACGGCCTAAGCGGAAATCCCAATTTAGCAGGGTAGGAGTTAGGATACACAGCAGCTTCTCCGTCTGGGCCTCTCCTCTGCACAGGTAATTCCCAGTTAGTGGAGCCATCTCCTGCTGCAGCAAAGCTCCCAGCATTGTCCCACACACTCCAGGGAGGAGAGGAGAGTGGCAAGTAGAGGTCCTCAAAGTCCTTTTCCTGTACCAATACAGCAGCACCTCTCGCTGAGCGAGATGATGGGAATGTTTCACGCGCTCCCAGGTTTCCTGTGGCGCCCTGCAATGGTGCTGTTGCTCTGCATCCCCGGTGAATTGATGCTACAGCCCTGAGCACTTCAAAACTGCAAAGCACTGGTGATAATGACATTCAGTGCTGCAAAAAGCTCTGCCTCCCACTGCACTTCTACATATTAAAAAGGAAGGGAAGAAAAGGCCCCCACAAATGCCAAGCTCCAGCATCAGGTCTGAAACATTAATGAGGAGCAGCAGATTGAGTTTCTCCTTAAGTGCAAAATTTGTTGCAGCCTGAGCTGTTGTACCTTGGGCTGGTGCATGCACAGCATTCTGTTCATTTCTGTCTAGGTCACTGATTTTGCCTGGAAAATTGAATATCATTTGATAGGTGAATTTGTGGGTTCTGGATATACTCTCAGCTATAGAAGTAGAGGACAAAAGCCATTATTTCTCAGTCCCTCTACCTCTGGTGGCACAATATGCAGTTATGTGCTCCGATTCAGGGTGATCCTGTTCACACTGGAGTCTTGCCCATGGGAGAGCAGCAGATGAGGATATGGTCTCATCTGCAGTCTTTATCACCCTTTACCTAAAGAGTATAATAGCCACATATGGTTTTGTGAGACATTCTTTTTCAGTCCATATGGAGAAACTTTCTGAGCATGTGTCTACAAACAAAACCACCCTTTCCTCAGGGCTCTGAGGGAGACTTTTTAAGATAACTGCCTGTCCAGATCACACTTCTTCGCCACAACAGATGTTATAATGTATATTTCCTACAGCAGGTTTCTCTCTCAACAGCATTTCACTCCTTCTGCCAGTGAATGTCTCTACATTCATTAAATAGCTTAAATATCTCAATATCACGTAAACTACTTTAAAGCAAGCAAACGTCAAACCTCACTCATTTTCTCACGGTAGTCTTTGGTTTGGGAAAGAGAGTAGTCCAAGGATTCTGGGAACACTTCCATAGTCCATTGTGTATCCTACTGATCAAAGGATGCAGCTCTTGTTCTCTCAGTATTACAGGTAAGGTCTTTTGGATTACAATGGATTCGCTTCCAGAAAAAGTGAAAATCCAGTGACGTATCTCACATGGATGGACAAAATTCATCCACCTGGCAAGACCTCATTCTGCTTCTTTGCACTGCATAATATTTAGCTTACTTTTTTACAGTTGAATGCTATTTAATAGACACTGTTTAAATGAAAATAGTGCCAATTATTCAACATATTAACGGAATTACAATAGCCTGTGGGAGCTAACCAAGAATAATTTGTGCTGGACATTTTGCAGAAGTTGGTGAAGCCAGTATTTTCCATGAAAAGCATGAAAGATAAAACTAATGATAATATTTACATTATTAACAACTTACTCCTGTTTTCTACAAGTGCAATGTTTGACATTATGACTACTTCTCCTGCATGAAACTGGAAAACTGAAAATGAAGTGAGGCAAGTAAATGCCCTGCTTGTTTCTTACAACTCACTGCGTGGACAAGACAAGCTACAGTTTGCAGTACTTTATCTCTCTTTTACAGAACCTTGTCTTTAACTGTGTCTCATTAAATAGCAATACAACGCTGAACTGACACCGTGCACGAGTGCTTCACTATCACCTATTTGGGCTGATCTCCTGTGAGCTAAACTCTCTAAACTCTTGACAGTGTTCTCCAAGAAACACAGCAAACAGGCATGCTCCAAGGCTGATCAAGTGATCAAGATCAAGGGAGGCTTTCAGATGTGTAGGTGTAGGTGTAGCTTATGCATCCACTGAAAAGAGACACCAAATCATCTTTTGTTTTCTTCAGTAGTTATATTAATATTGTTCAAAGGAATTGAACATTCAGGTACAGGGTATTCTAAAAATTAACAGCAATTCTAATCCTGTTGCTTTTATTTCATATACTAAATAGTAAATCGCTTCTGAAAAAAAAATTGCTTTTGACTTTTATTGCCTAATGAATTATTCACTTCAAGTGGGAAAGGCAATTTCATAGTATCTCATAAAAAGTATTTTAAACACGATGGTTATTATACATTTTAAGTCTCTACCACAGATTGTTTTGAATGTTTTAACTGTGATATGAGATTTTAAATATTGAACATATTGGGTGCCAGTGAATATTTCAGAAAACACAGACAAGCTCTTCTGGCTTCACAGTTTGCATTATTAAACTGTCATGAAGTGGGAAAAGCCTCTCCTGTCATGAGACTGTCAAAGAGGAAACACAGAAGTGACTTTGAAGAGAACCTGCAATAGTAAAGGTTTGAAAGAAGGCAGTGAAGAAAGAGAGTAAGAAACATGAATGTAATAGAACAAAAAAATACAAAGCTGGCTGGCATACTGAAAAAGGGGTTCATGTTTCATGTAGTCACAGTTCTAAGCAGTAAGGCTGCCTTGGCAGATGAACGGCACAGGTTAGGGATCTCTCTGTGCAACTGTCAAGCTGTACGATTTAAGCTGGGATTCGAGCAAGTGTTTCAATCAGATAGGGAAATTTAAGGAGGAATATTGACTGCAAGGCCTCACTCATAGTCAGGTGGATGCAGATCATATGTCAAAGCACAGTTCTCAGTTTAAAGGGAAGTAAATGTTACCTGATGCCTTCCAGACGTACTTTGCTTTGCTTTAAATAATAAAGAGTTATAATAATAATACTTAAAACTAAAATTTTATTTTCAGATGGCCCTGAATTGGCCACGGCTGCCTGGAATTCCTGCGTCTCACGAAGTCCTCCTACCTTAGAAGCAAGTACTTCCCCTGTGTAGGCTGTCCCAGGAAGATGTGCACCACTTCCTGACACAAAGGTAATCATTTTGGGGGAAAAGGTTTTATCAGCAAGCTGGCATTATGGAACTGAAAGTATTCACAGATAAGAGAAACTGATAAAATGGGTTAACCATGGATCTAGAAATGTAAAGAAAACCACTTTCAATGTTGAAATTTCCTAATCAGCAAAAATTTAGTTTGCCTGTATGGATAAAAAAAATTAAATACATGAAGAGAAACAAGTCTTAGGAATTAGCAGATACACACAAATATTTAAAGCATGTCTACACTGCAGAACTGTGTTGCAATAACCTTTCTGAAGTTACTAACACATCTACTGCTACATAATGTACAAGGTATAGGCTTCTTTTCATGCTAATCTGGTAAAATCCCCTTGATCTTGAAAAGATAAAAGACATTGCAGGGCTATCTTTTACTTTCATCTTCTGTCTATTATCCAGGTCTTTATCTTATAAGTCACCTTTGTCTCACCTGCTCCTTACCTCATAACTTTCCTTTTGAAAGAGCACATTAACACACTAAGATGCACAAATAGCCTCTTCTTACCAAAAAAAAAAAAAGACAGTCTCTTGAGATCAAAAAGGATGATTGTCATTTATCTGCTGCTAAGACATGCTTAAGTGGGCATACTTACTGTCCTGGAGAGTCATTTTAAGGTCAATACTGTGTGTAAATAATACAATTCAGCTGAAGTTTAACTGACCAAAAAAAGATGGAGGCTACCCCATTAAGGTTCAAGATGAAACAGCAATTTCCTACATGTACTAATCATCCAATTTGTCTCTGTTCCCTTGAGATCTAATAATTCTTTAAAATTCCACAAGAGAGGATTGCCTTTGCTTTTATGATCCAGAGATTTTCCATCCAGAAAATAATATCCCATATATATTGCATAAATAAAGAAAGAGGAAGTCTCCTCAGAGAAAAAAATTATAAAAAGCCAACTGAATTCTAACATAACACAAGCTGTTTTTCCCCGTAACAAATTTCCACAGTTATTCCTGTCTGCCTGCTATATGCCAGTTAAATGGGCTTCTGATACACTTTGTTCCTTTCTGTGCAAGTGATTCATCTTTCCTTTGAAGAGTAGGGATAGCACAGAACTGAAAACAACCATTTCTGCTTAGGGGAATCCCGGGTTATCCCCATTTAGTCCCCATTGATATAAAATCTAAATTCTATTTAAGAGCTCGGTATTTCCCACAAGTTACCATAGTGTCTTCTAGTGCCTGGAACATGAGAAACTTCTCCTGATACGAGTGGATTTATCTATCTGTATGAAGAAGTACATGATCCCTGATTTAGTCTTACCTGTCTGAGAGGAGCTTCCATTTCTCTTGCCTGGGTCTTACAGGTGTCGAGGTGAGAGGTGTAGCTCAGTTTTGACACACCACTTAAAAATAGGACTATGAAGATAATTTAGAGATACTGACATGTCCTATGCTATTTTTTTCAGCCAAGGAGAAAGCAAAACTTAATATGAATGTCCGTAACTCTCTCTTCTCTCTTGCGATTAAAAGTGTACAGTGAAGTTTGGGCTTGAGTAATTATCTTGGATCTCACTGAAGTATTACCAAGAGCACACCTACATGTTTGTGAGTGTGTAGATATATGTGTAAGAAGCAGTTCTCCCAAGGAAGACTAGTTTTTCAGTTGTGGCTTGATGAAAGACTCACTAGCAACATGCAGATTTACCTAATGCAAGAATTTCCCCTCCACTCACATTTTCCACATCTACACAGCAGCTGTTTTTCTAGTGAAGCTGTGTTATTTTCCTCATGAAGTCCTCAAAGTAAGTGCTTTGTATAAGAAAAGGTAAGGAAAATTATACTGCAGACTGATTTCTGTTTTATTTTTCTTCTTTGTTGGAAAAGGATGGAATTGATGTTACCTAAAGTCTTTGAGATCAAACTTAATCCATTAAAACATTTCCATGAAGCATAGACTCTATGCTAAATAAATTGTGATTAAGTAAAACCAGGAATCATGAAGAGTTGGGAGTTTCACTTGTGCACTAATCTTCTATTTAATCTCACTGCGACTGCTCCAAATATTAAGGACTGGCTTTTCAAGCAGGAAGCATCACTGGAAAACCAGTGCATTGGTGAAAGAAGTTTATAACAGTTTTGCTTTCTCTTGAAAATGAAGCATAATAAGTGAGGGGGAAAGTGATAGTGGTACTTCTCCAGGGGGTAGTTTCTTTCTTCATGGAGCCTTTAGAACAATTAGGTGAAGAAGCTGAAACAAGCAAAAGTAAATGCTAAATATCTGGGTTTATGTATCAAAAAGCAACCTCTTAATGGCAATGATATATAATAGATGATACTGTTTAAACGAAGCCGGTCCTGGGGACTTTTAGAAAAAGACTTACATTAAATCGGAAGTCAAACAATGCCCTTGAAAGAGGATTTTTCATTGTCATGAATCAGGAATAGGAAAAGCATTTCCCGGTAATAAATGGTGATGCAAAATGGATTTTCCCATCATGGTGCTAAATTCTGCCTTTTGCTGCCAATAGGATTAACTGCATGTTAAGAACCTGAGGTGTTTACATCTGAGCTGTAAATGTTTTTCACAGAATAAAAATTGCCACTTCATGAATGCAAAGGAGAAGCTAAAACACAAAGTAATGCAGGTGACTGTTCTAAACTGAAAGCATCACACTCTGGACAATGAAATGGAGCAGGATCTATTTTGCTGAGACAGCTTTTTGTTTTCCACCTGGATGAAAGATTTTGCATGAAAGAAAAAAAAGGCAACGTACACAAAGCCCTCTGCCTTTACTGCTCTATGAAGTATCAACTTGAATGAAGTCTGACAGACCAGGGGCAGCTGTTAGAACAGCAGTTCCTCCCTTCCCTGTCTAAATGTGATGCCAAGTAGCTGCATGGCCCCAAACCTGGACAGACAAGATGAAAAGGCAAAAATAACTTCCAATAGTAAAAAAAAAAAAAAATCCTTGTGATGTCTCAGCAGACACTGATTTAGAAACTGAAATGCATAAACATGAGAAGATCTGTTGAAACTCTAGCATGCATTGTTGAGCCACAGCATGCTAGATTGTTTTACACTCAGGTGGGGGTATTTTCAAAGGTAGTAAAGTGTGCAAATCTAGAGATATGAGTAAGGCTTACAGGCATCTCACAGCTTCTGTAAGATATTTCATTCTTTCCATGCTTCAAAGCTTTCAGATAAATAGAACAATTGCAGAAAGTAGAAGAAGCCGGTGGAATAAATGGAATTTAATGCAGTCATCACAAATTAAGGCTGATGTAATGCTAACATTGTATATATTATTGTGGGTTGATAATCTGCAGGCTACCTAAAGTTCTTATGCTACAATAAACCCCTTAGTTGAGCACAAAAGCATTATGGCCATAGCAAAATTTGATTACAATCAACAGTCAGGTTTTGACACTAATAGAAGGGGATTTCTTGGGCCAGGTGCTCTTATTGACTAAAGACAGGCTTATTAATCTTTCATTTCAAGTGTACTGCTTGACAAGCCTGCCCTAATTTCCACACCACATGCTCACCTGCCAGCCTTCTCAAGCTTGTGACACCAATTCCTGAACACCAGAACCAAATTAGCATTTGACCTTTAGAAAGTTAGCTCAGAATGCAAGTGCATGTCCAAAACTCACACAACTCATCTTTTCTTGGCCGAAAACAGCAAGAAGCCATCTAGGAAGACACTACAGGTTATGAGCACAAGCAAGGAGCACAGAAGTAGGGAGTTTACAGGGTGTGATTTACTTGCAGGAAAAATAGTAACCTTCCTGCATTCACAGCCCACTGTTTCAAGGAAAAAGAAATAAAAAATTAAGTGTTCAATAACATCAGAATGGCATCTGAAATAATTAAACTACTGTTTTCAGAACCCTGAGGAAGAATGAGATATAGAGGAAAACTTGTCTAATTTTTAAGAAAAATTAAATAGCCTACTGCTTCACGTCAGCAGTTCTGTGAAACAATGCTTTAAATTTTGTGCTCTTTTTTTTTTTTTTTTGCAATGTTTTTACAAGGAAAAAATAAGCACAACTTAGAGAGAGCTTGAAAAAGTAACCATATATATTATATGTATATAATAGCTGTCTCACAAATTTCTTTCCCTGGGTTTTTTTCCCCTCTTCCCATATAATTGGAGGCCTCAAGCTGAGGTATTTCAATCAGCTTTCTCTGGACTCGCTCTATAGCCAGTGGAGAAAAAAAGGACCTCTAGAGAGCACTGCAACACATAAATTCTGAATCGCCTTTAGCAGGGCTCTCTCCCTTCTCTCAGCTCTCAGGAGAGCCTTTGAATGTTTTCAGTTAACTGGGAGAAAAGGTAGATCAACATTCCTGTTGTGAGGCAGCAAATGTGTTTCCATTTCTTTAAAAATATTAGGTGCCTATCTAAAGCTGCTGGAAACTAATTCCTTGTTTCAATGATTTCCCTGTTCCATTTTATTTTTTTTATATTCCCTAATTAACTATAAGCTAGACACATTTACCTGATTTAATATAGCATCACCAGAATTCAGATGTCCTGGCGTGTTGAGACGATTAGGTTCTTTTCAACTTTAAGAAGTGGAATAAATTTTCAATTATTCAAGTTGCACAAATAATTTTTCAAGTTAATTTATAAAATCAGAAACTTTTACCAGACTGTTGACGTAAAAAAGCTACAGTAGCTAAAAGGTACTATTGCAGAATGTGCTGTTGAATATTTGAAAGACACTGACTTAAAAGTTCTCTTTGTGGCTCTACTGGTAAGAATTAAAATTTAAAAAGTTCTATATTATATGCTGCTATCTTTGCAAAATACTGTGCTTGAAGAAATGTATTTTTGCATTAATAGCTGATTTTTCAATGGCATCAAGGGGTATGCACAAGTCTCTTCATAGAATGGTGTCCTGGTTTTATTTATTTTTCTAAAGGTTCCTTCAAAGCATTTTAGGCACTTCACAAATTCAATGCCAAAAAACTCAATACTAATGAATTGGCACTATGATCCTTTTTAGAGGCAATTAAATTTTCTTGACTCTAAAAGGATTACAGTTAAGATCAATCTTTAATTTTCATTGCCTGCCCATGAACATTATCCTTTAACACAAAATTAATTTTTCACCTATTTGCGTGTGCTTAAAGTTTCCTTTCCAAAAATCAAATGTCCCTTTCACTTTCCACGGAAAAACATTGAATTTTGTAATGTTTTTGCAAGATTTATCCCCAACACATTCTTGAATGTTTAATCAAAGGTATCAAAAGATACCGCTTCTGTTTCATTTAAAAAGAACCAGTCAGCTTATAAATAAGTGACATTTTAAATACTTTGTGCTACTTTCAGCAGCGTTCTACTCTAGCAAGCAAAATGAGACATGGCACAACAATGTAACTCTATTAAATGACAAAATATTTTCCATGTTCCTGAACTATGAAATTATTTTAAAAGACAGAAAGAAATCTATTTGCATTTTCTCTCCATAATACAAGTCTGTACACTGCAGATGTCTGGATGACAAATGTACATCCAGAAAAAAAAAGAAAAATAACTCGGTACACAACAGCTTATCCTGAATAACCAGAAGTCAAATGGTACAGTAAAAAGCTTTTAGAAAATCAGGGAAAGAGTAAACATAATATCTTACAGAAGCAAGAAAATGTAGCCCCAGCTAAATTGTGTTGCATGGTGGGGTAATTGTTAAAAGACAAGCTTTCAAGCTTTTGTAGGATTAATAGAATTCCAACACTATGTAAATATGACCAGATTAGATTTAACTTTTTATGCAACAAGATGTGCTTTAGCAATTGTCATTTTGTTTTGATAGGCAGAGAAAATACTATTGATACTGACATAATACCATTCTTGTTTTACTAACTTTATTAAAAGTAGCTCCAAAATAGAAAAGTTCATAAATACATGATTCAAATTAAATCAACAAACACGCCCAGCTTTATAAATGTAACTTCTTTTTCCAGTGGCGGTATGAATTAATGACTCCTTTGTTCTGCTCAAAGTAAGATTGTTTTCTCACTTGCTAAACAGTCGTTAAATTGGTGAAACATACCCAATATATGGGAATCCCAAAGGACTGATGTTCTTCTGTCAGTCTTTTATGACTCAGGGTAAGTAAGGAGCAGTGATAACTAAACATAAGTCAATAACTCTGCACAAATACCAATTTATTCCATAATCTACTCTTTAATCCACTCTTCAATTACACAGACACTAACTGTAGCATTAATTTCTGTTTCTCAGGCCTTTCTTCACAAGGTCAGCTATTTGAATTGGCACTCCTTTTAAAATTTCTCCATTTGCTTTCCATCTTTTACTTCTTCAGAAACAGTTTTTTGCCTTTTCCTCACCTTTCAGTTCCTTCCCATTTCAGCCTGTTATGACTACCCTCCTTATAATTCTTTTCCTTTACTGTAAAATTCCTTCCAGTCTTTTTTTCCAGCAAGTGGTGTTCCTAGTCACCTGTCTTTTCTTTACAGCCACCTCACAGGAAGGAGATTTTACTTGTTCTATACAAATATGGAGCTCCCTCTCACAAGTAGCACCTGATAGGTTGAAACAGCCTCAGGTTCAGCCAGTGGAGGTTTAGGTTATTTGCAAACTTTCTTCAAGGAAAGGTTTGTCAGACCCTGGAACAGGCTGCCCATGGAGTCAGTGGTGGAGTCAGTGTTCCTGGAGAGATTTAAAAGATGTGTAGATCTGGCACTTGGGGACAGGGCTAGGGGGTGGCCTTGGCAGTGCTGCACTTACAGTCTTAATGGTTTGTTCCAACCTAATTGAATCTATGTTTCTATGGCCTCCTGTAACTCCTGCAAGAGTTTGACTGAAGAGAATTTTCCAAATTAATCTTGAGGGGGAAAAAAAAGTAAAAAAAACCCTCACCAACAAGAACCTTCACAAGCAAAAACCTGTGAACTTTTTCTACCAAACATTTTGTAGAATTTTGCACTGATAGCACCAATCCTTTGCAATACTTCTCCCACAGAAACCATTTGTCCATGACAGGCAGTACAAGTGAAAATTCTTCAGGGAAAAAAAAATTAAGTTTTAAAAGAATCTGCAAAATGCCCAGATTTAAATGCTTTTAAATTTTTTTCTTTAATTTCATTCTCCTCATACATCAAACTCAACATTCTTCAAGAAAGCTATTGTGGCAACATTGACAGCTGTGGAATATCTGTCTTTTAATGTTGTAGATGAGCTTTTAAAAACATTCTTCCTGCCTGATAGAACTTAGGGGCTTTTAAAATAGAGGTTAGACAAGGAAGGATAGTCCTGTACTTCAGAAATCCGATGTTCCCATAGCATTTCAAAGTTCTTTTCCTGCAACTGCTGCGGGTTTCATTTGTGGTCTTGGAAAAGTCAATCTTCATCACCTATGAAAATACTATTTCATTCCTTCGATCTCATTCAGAAGTAACATCCATCTTCAATTTTGACTCGTTGGGTATAGCTTGTCAATCATTTATGTCTTCAAATCCAGTGCTTAGAATCCTGGGAACATCCTATTACCTGGGAAGTCTGGGTGCTCTCATAAAACAAGCAATGATCACTGCCATAAAAATAATGGATACAAAGACATACATTAGTGAACGCTACAACTTCCCCAGCCTGTGAGGCTCTGAGCTGATATTAACTGGGGAGTTGCAGAGATTTGGACCGAATACTGCCATACATGCGTGATGGGAACGCGCCTCGTAGTTACTGCTCACAAAACCAGATTAATTTTAAGGCTAAAAACTTTCTTTTTAAAACCCTTTTCAAATCTATTGACAACCTTCAGTATTAGTTGCTAACTTGCTAGGGTGTGTTGATCTGTGAGTCTCATTTGAATACATTCATTATTATACTGCCAGAAGAAACAAAATTAAACTTAATGAGAGGTCACATCACCTCCAGCTCAAGTTAATTAAAAGCCTAATCAAACCTTTTGGGAAACAGTAGCCTGTCACTGAAAAAATGATAAGGGGAATAAATTGCATTATCCCCCCACTAAAGGCAGTTATCTGTCTGATTGCCTTTTATTCCTCCCCCTGCCTGATTTTGCACAAAAAGAAATACATGGAGTAGTGTATATGCTCTCACATAACATTTGTACCAAATAAATGATTTTGCCAGCTTTCCCTCAGTCTGGTAATCAATGCCTATCGCAGGAGGAAATGCAGGAATTGTGCTGCACGTCTTTATGCTGCCTAGCGCATAAAAATAATTAGTTATTACAAGGTCAAATTTCCGACTTAACTGCATTTGGGAGAAGTGTGGAAACCAGCTGGAGGCCTACCAGGACTGAATCTCCAATTAATATGGAGGAGATGGGCAGAACTCATGGGGTGCACACTCCAACCGTTGGCGTCAGGACACCTGTGCTCTCAAATTGCACTGACCTGCTGTGCAACCTGGAAAAGCCACTGCCTCTCGCAGATATTTGTTTTGGCCATTTAAATCTGTCCTTCAGACAATTTTTCTTCTCAGTAATACACTCTTTTCACTTACTGCTATATTATCAATTAATACCAGCCATGCTGTAAGGAAGTTAGAAAAAAAGACATTTCTCACGTGGGAGGTCTAACGAAGAAACGTTCTAGCAACAGATGCCGAAAATTATTGTGGCCACTTGTTTCATATCACCAACAGCCTCATATAACAGCCTCTCCCATCAGGAGCCCACAGATGAAATTTTTAAAAGACAAATACTGATTTTTCAATAAAAATTGTTCATTGGACTTGGAAAGAAGTCCTGAACAAAAAACACCCAACAAGAAACTTTGGATACTCAATACATTCATTATCTTTATTTCTTTGGTCCCACATATTTTTTGAGCCTGGCAAGAACCTGTTAATTTTAAGCCCAATTGCTTCCTTGGGCATTATAAGTAATATTCATTATTGAACACAAAAACTCAAATTGTATCAAACTGCCAGTTTGATATCATCCCTGTTCCATACTGGATTCGTAAAATTCATAAAAAATTAGATCCAAACCTGTGTGCTTCTGAATTTTTCTGCTTGTCCTCACCTTTATTTGTTCCTCCTAGAGAATGATGAGCTGTTTAAGCTGAGCTGCGCTGATGGTTTTCATCAAAACAACCTTTTATGCCAAACTCTCAGAAATCATATATTGATTTCAGTGTTGATTTCAAAGGAAAATCCAAAGGAAAGTTTTAGAAAACTTAATTTTGAAATAAAAATCCAGGGACTTGAAGCTTCATTTAAAACTTTATTCTTAGTTATACCATTCACATCTGTTTTGGATTGCTCTTTCCATAATTTCATGATATATAGAATATTATTGCTATTCCTGAGGGCTCCACTTAATGGTAACTGAAAAGCATTATCTACTTACATGAAAATATGTTTCCTATTTGTAGGAAGAATGAAACCAGAAATATAGATGTGTTTTCTTGGGTTGTCCCAGAGAAGTCATTTTTCTTACACATTTGAAGCATCCAGGTTTACCTAAACAGAGCAAAAACAGCTTAACATGGAAAAGCAGAAAGTGGATCAGGAATAAATTGCTAATACTGGATATGCCAACATTTCATTTTGGTATTGTTTTTCTCTCAGGATGTGTTTTCAGGGAGGGAAAATTAGAAACACACACAAATTTGTTCTTTTGCCTGCTGTCATTTTCTCACAAATGTTGTTCTCAATTTCAGCGCCAAGGGGAAGTATCTAACATGGCATACAGATGTTTGCAGCTGAGCAAATGCTTAATACAGATGAATATATCAGTTGCAAATCAGGGCTAAAATAAAGATTTATTATGTCTGGAACTCAACTGGAAGAATTTTCATTCCATTTTCCTTCTTCTTGTGATGGTTCCCACCCAGCCAAACAACACGTATTGTATGCTACTCAATAAAAATACATCTGTGCTTAAAGGCAGGCACAAATTTCTTAATCACATGAAGAAATTCAGATCAGTTTTCATCAGGGAAAAATGAAAGAAAATTCAGGAGAATGTTGCTTCATTTAGAAATAAAAGACCACTAAGCTCTACTAGAAACCATGGGACCATAGAAGTATCATAAATGTAGGGAGGCCAATATCTAGGAATGCTGAAATCAGAAGGAAAAAGCAATCAGTGCTAAAACAAAGTACCAGAAATGATGGATGTCAGGAATGAAAGAGAAATGTGTCATGGAAGGAAAACAGGTAAGTGGATATTAAAAGGAAGGTCCATTGAAATGAGAAAGATGAAGGACAAAGTAAAAATCAATGAGAATAAAATATACATAAAGTGAGTCATAACAGGATGCTTGTATTTTGTCAGATGGAGTCATCAGTCTATGAAAAGAAATAAAAATATAAAGCAGTGGAATAAAGAACCAGCAAAGCTGGGTTGGAAATGCACTGGAGCTTCCCTGGGGCAGCACGATGCCTGGGGCTTCCCTTAGCTCCACTATCACGTGCTCTGGAGTTTTGGTACCTTTCCTTCAGAACGGAGGAGTGAGATTTCACACAGTTTGTTATCTCTGAGCGTGAAAAGCAAAGCTGATACAGAAGCAGGGACTTCTTGGGCATACAGAAGCGCGGGCTCCTTAGAGTGTTTTGCTTTCTTTTGAATTTGGGGCAACCGAGCTGAAACCAAAACCAGAGTTTGTGTAACTTCAGTGACTGTAGGAAGTCAAGACAGGGATGGTAAATGGAAGACAGATCATGGCATACTCTATCAGAGCACAGAACAATAAGAAACGTGATGCTATTAGCTTCTTGAAAAAGCAAAAGACAACAGCCATTTGCACAGATCTCATTATTCAAGCCATTTCTAGCGCAGTTTTGAGCTTTGGGAGGGAATTTTAGTTGTAGTTGGTTTGACTGAGAGATGGAGTTTATAATAAAGACATGATTTGGGAGTCACTGCCACAGTAGCAAATGGCTGTGTGAAAAGAATCTCGGAGTTTTTACATCTTGAAATTCTCCTCCTCTAAAGAAAGCTTTTGAATGAGGAAATGTTCAGGTTTGGAGCAAAAACCACAGAAGTCCCTTCCAGGATTATTTGCCGTGGGTTCTGTGA
Organism: Dicrurus megarhynchus; assembly: GCA_013399195.1. NCBI lineage: Eukaryota > Metazoa > Chordata > Aves > Passeriformes > Dicruridae > Dicrurus > Dicrurus megarhynchus. Next base: position 216,043 of record VXAD01001550.1, read on the forward strand.
AACGGGAGCAGACTCTGATGCTACAGGTCCTGCAGGTGCTTTTCCTGGCTGCCTGCCACATCGAGGGCCTGCTTAGCCGTGTGCTTGCTCCCTAAAATGTGCGTGAGTCAGCTCAGGTGGAACAAACAATTTTCTCCCTACCAAGAGGAAGTTTCCAGGCAGATTCTTTTGTAACAGGGATGAAGGCAGCAAATCTTTAGCTGTTGTTATGCATGTACTTCTCTTTGGTGCTCCTCACTGGAACACTGACATGGATAAGCTTGCCTCGGATATTTAAGTCAACCTGTTCATCGATTCATGTATGTGGGATTTAAAGTATCAGCTGCTATTCTAGGGAAACAAGGTAACCACATTCTTTTTTGTTACAATATTTTCCTCAGCGATAGGAAAAAACCAAGGTGAAAGATTCCCCATCCTCTTCTCTCTACCCCACTAAAAGCCTGATCTTTATTTCTCACAACAGCTGCTCAAATATCACCATTTCCACTGCTAAACGTGGTTTCATGAGGTCATTTCCAGAACCATACACAACTTTACAGCATACAGACACCACATCACTTCATGCTTGGTTTCATACAGGCTTTTTTTGAGCTTTCTGTCTGAAACTTTCAGAAGTACGGTTTAGGGTGAAATTGCAAATAAACCTTCAGAACTGCCTAATTCATGGCGGAGAATGCTTGTTAATCTTATGAAATGTACTCGATGCACTATTTAGGGAAGTTTAAAAATCTGCTTGAATCACTGCTTAAAAAAAATTCCATAAGCTTAACAGAACAATAAAATAAATGGGCTGTGAAAGGTTCCCTAAGTTTAACAGGATTCCTCAGTAGAAAAAATGAAGGAGACTGAAACATAAGAATTCATTTCTTCTGTCACAATGATATTTCTTATTTTAATTTATACTGAATATTGTTATCCTCTTTCAAAAATATTAATATCTGCCTTGGTACTTAACCATTTCTTAGGACTCTATAGAGTTTTCTTCCTCTCACACACTCAGTCCATTATCCTCGGTTCAAAACTGCTCCTGCCACACTCAGTTACTCTCTTTACATATGAGGGATGGGGAAGGAGGAAGAAATCTCTACGCTAAAAGTACACAAAAAGTTAAAAATGGTTTTAAAAGTAAATCAGGCATCTGTTGTCATTCAAGATTTTACCATTCTGTCTGTCACTTCAGAATAGCTGTTTACCTCTCTACATTTTCCAACACAGTTTAGGTGAAAGGGTGGGAATATTCTTGAAAACATTCTAGTGTGTGGATGGTACTTTTTCAGATTGTATGTCTAATCAATTAATTTTTGAGGCAGTACTTTGAGCAGCTCATAAACTGTGTATTCTTTGACATGTGCTTGTATTCTGTGCCTCCATGCAGAGGCTTTTTAAATAATTTAATTGCTCAAATATAAGCAGAAGCAAAGAGAAATCATAGGTGAGTTTTTCAGCCATATCCTGTTACTTGAACATACTTTTTTAATTACAGTTGGCAAGACAATAGAAAAGCAATGACCTCTATATTAATGGTATAACAGAAATGGAAAATCTTCCATTCCAGGACAGCGGTGAGTTCTAGATGCAGACGCTGGTATGTGTCTCCTCTTTATTGATCATTTTGTTCAGGAATAGGTTGTGTGATTCCGTACTAATAGAATTACTGGTTATTCATAGAGCATTTGTCTACTACAACTGGAGTGCTGGGTGTTGTCCACATGCATACTTGCATGTTAATCTCTGTGCCTGAATCTTCTGTGGGACAGTAAAGCAGAACTTACAGAACATATAAGCTGTATTTTAACAAATTAATCAGTTATGTAGGACTTTACATGCCCTGAACTAGCAGGCTTACAGCAGCATTTCTGAAATTGTGGGCTGAGACTGTCTGGAGGATGGACAGCATTAAACATCTGCAACAGGCAGTAGTTCACTTGCTGTCAGGCTGAGAATGGGAAATCACTGGCTGGATGTGTCTATTCCAGTCAGGAAACTGCTAATTAGCCAGGATAATTGCGCAGGCACTTGTGACCAGTCATAATCACTTCCTTGTCTAAATGAGTGCAAGCAATTCCCACCTCCAGGTCCAAACTGAAAGTTTCAAAGAAACTGACCTGGCTGCTTTGGACAAGTTCACACTTCCTTATTTTGGTGTTTGCCACAGCAGTGATGCAATATCATTCCATCATATGGATCACATCACTAATGCAGATCTGAATCTAAACAAACACAAAACTCAGCTTTGATGCCTTTGGTAGAGTAAATATTCCATACTGAAGGACAGCTATTGTTTTCTTGTGACTTATTTACAACTCATACTGATCTGACAACATTTTCCTCCCATAACAGTCCATCTCCATGTATTTCAGAACTCGAAAGAATAAATGAGGGATATGAAAGGAGACTGTTCAATATGAACTGTTGTGGGTTAACCCCAGCTGGCAAGTAAGTATCATGCAGCCACTTGCTCACCTCCCCCTCACCCCACCAGTAGAATGGAAGAGTGTAAAAGATTTATTTCAGTTGGGATTTCCTTGTCACAGTACAAACACTGAGCAACCCCTTCCCCCAGGTACAAGCTCTACTTGCACTTTATATAGCCTATATGACAATTTGCTGGCAAGTTCTTGAGATCCTGAGATCCTGGGACCCTGCCCTGTCAGGCCAGTACAGAACATGGGACCATCTTCTAGTGCCCAGAAAAGAGCTGAAGAAAAGCTAAGGGGGAAGGGCTGAGGTACTGAATTTGGTGGTAGGTTGCTTCCTGCTGATGCATGAATAAATCTGCTACAATTCATGTGGGAATCTTTTTTTTGTGTTGGTTTGTTTGGATCATGAGAAACTTGAAGGTCAAAACATTGCCTTAATTATAATCTCTTTCTAATTCTTGCAATTTTAAAAGGAAAATGATATTATTATTTTACATAATGGCATGCAGCAGAATCTGTGTTTGAACAATAACCACAGCTAAATGCAATAATGTTTCTCCAGATAACCGCTTTTTACTTTTTTTCTCCTCTCTTCCATTTATATGCACATTCTCAAAGGGAACATAGTGCTCATACCGTAAAAGGCTTGAATTACCCTTTTTTTTTTAAGAATACTAGAATTGAATGAAGATAAAAAGGGTTATGTTTGAATTGCAATTTGGTTTTGAATACTATCAGTAATCTCTCTATGCACCTACCAAGACACATATCTCTCCTATTGAAGATTTGCTTCAGAAAATGTTAAAAGCACATCATAGCCTGATGTCTCCTGTGTGTGTGTGCAATGAAGGATGATGAACATGCACTGTTGAAGCAGCTGTAATTCCTTCTACTGTTTTAAATTCTCTGGGAGTAGGAACTCAGTTCACTTTGCAGTGTAAATTTTGTTGCCCCTTCACCAAAAAGTTAGAAGAAAAAATCCCCACCTGTATTCAAATGGCTTTGTAGCTTATGTCAGGTCAAGGTTTAGTGAGTTGATACGAGTTGACATAGTTGAGTGGAGTTGCGTTTTCTGCCTTTTTTATATATTATGTTTATTATAAAATAACAGAATTCTATTCATATTATCTGCCCCTTACACACCTTGTAAGTATCCACAAAATCCATATGGATTTCCTGCAGACAAAATTCATCCATTGGTCAAAATCTCCACCAAATACTTGATTCATTGATAAAACCAGGCAGCAGCAGAACAGAAGGAGGGAGAAGGCTTCAAAAGGTTTTTGTAGTCAACTTGGGTCTCATTCCTGCCAGTCATGTACTAAGGGCTGAAAGGTAGTTATTCTTTAATTCATTTTCACACTGTACATCTTCCTTTTTGAACACTACAGTATGAGATTAGGATAATATAAACATGTCTGTTTGAAAGCTGCAGGGAAAAAATGAGTCGTCAGGTATGATATATTTGACTTAACTTTCATAAGTTATGTTTTAAAACAATATTAGCTCTGCATGTTATTATACAAGTGCATAATGTATGCACACCAGATGGCAATCTGGGAATGTATGCAGGAGCCTAGGATATATGTAATAATTTGCTCACAGCACACCTTGAATTCAAGGACCATTTCAAAGAGCATTCTCATTTTTTTCTTTCCTTATAATGAAACACATCTTTCCAATAAAGGGGTTTTCTGTTAAGATTTATAAACTAGGATGGGAGGAACACATCTCTCAAACAATACAATGTTCTGGTTCGTTCCCTTTCCACTCCTGTGAAAGCATTAATATTAAAAGCTGAAGTGGCTTGGGGATTAGAGTGGTTATGAAAAAAATCACAGATAAAAGGTCTGAAATAACTGTAAGAACATAAATACTTTATATTTTTATCAGTAATAATGCCCTTCCATTATAAGACAAGCAAAAGGTCTTTGCTCTGCATTTAAACTATAACTCATCTCTTCTGCTCCAACTAAATACATTGGTTATCCAAGGTATTTTTAATCAAAAGAAGCAATTAAGGTTTAATATTATTTGTGGACATCAAAACTCTCTTGAGGCCAATTGAGATTTAAATAAAAAAAATTACTTGGAATCTATATTCCAAAGTATAATCCTACAATGGTAGTAACCTCATCTGCAGAGTGTGGAAGTGGGAAGCCGTTCCCATTCACTAAGGCAATTTCTTTTAGGAGGATAGGGTATGAAGAGTAGAGTTGTGCCTATGTATAGCAATTGGACTATGAGATATGAATGTCCTGCTTGAAACACGTCTGTAATTAACCAAAACTTAGTTGATGAACAAAGCAAACCCATCCACGCTTTGTCTTTTTCACCTGCTGAAGTTCTTTTCATTTCATTTCATTCCAGCCTCTACATTCAAACTCTACCTCAATAAATGGCAAGACAACCCTCTAAAAGAAATAGAGTTACTGGGCTGGTTTTTTTTTTTTCTCCAAAGAATATCTGCTGCCATCTGTTGACATCTGAAGTGCTCTTGAGTCTTAAATAAAATACAATCAGATTATCAGATGTTACACATACAATTGAACCTCTCAACAGCACTTGTAGATATTGTCAATTAGACACTTGAAACTGAGCCATATGTTCCCATGTTGCAATAAAAAAGACACAGGAAAGGCTGGAATATATGAAAACTCACAACTCCTCAGCGTAGCATGGTACAAAATAACTTGTGTAGCTATTGAGGAAAGTATTTGTATTAAAATCAGTTAGAAAAGACAAAGGCTGCAGAATGGTGTTTGCAGGGAGGTACTGAGTAATTAGAGGTAACAGGGATGGAATAGCAGTGCATGGCAGTGCAGGGTCCAAGTATGCAGCTGGGCTGAGTATGAATTTGGGAGTAGCAGTGGGTTTGTGCTTCCCTGTGTAAATATACAGCATTCATTTGCAAAGTTTGGTGAGAAAAAAACCACTTTGTGAGAGTATAGAAGGCTACAACAAAGTACCTTTATGGCTATTCTGCATAAATTCTCTGTTTGTTGCATTGCGTGCGGAACTTACAATTTTTAGGGACTCCTTCCAGTTTTTTTTCCCTCAGTACTGCATTTAGAAATCTATGAAGTGTTACTAAGGGAAGGAGGCGCTTATTTTTCCCATTTTTACATCAGCATCGAAAAGTAGAATTTATTGGCATGTCTATAGACTTTTTCAGATGTCCTGTGTTGCACTTAATTTGAAATTAGTTAATAAAATATAGTTTGTTCAAAAATTTTATTTTTAAGGCAATTGCCTATACATCTGTAATACAATCATGGCATGTTGTGCAGTATCTATGGGAATTAAGCAGTATTTTGTATTATTTTTACGTAAGTTGTATAATACCCATGCCTGATAAACTTCTTCATCCAACAGACAATGATGCTTTCTCTCTATTATTTTCCTGATCGGCTAGTAAAAAGAAGTATTTGCCTAAGTGTGGTGAAATTCTGTGCTGTAAGTGCATCTTCCCCATCTGAAATGTGAATTTGTGTTCTGATTTCTTCTCTTCAGAGCATCTTCACGAGAATATTCAGCTCCTTACTGCTGATACAGGAACTGAAACACCACAGTAGCCTGGGGAAATGCCCTCCCGTTACTGGCAATGTGCACAACTATTTCCATTGCTAAAAGGAAGAAGTCACTCCTGTAGCTTCAGAGCTCTGTTCACGTGGCAGACTACACATTTTCGAGGTGTCAGCCTGATCAGTTGGATTTATTTTGATCCAACATATATTTGTTGTCATGTTTTATGGAGAAGTAAAATAGTGCATTTAGAGCAAACGCACATTTGTTTCTCTGTCACTTGCTTTGGCTTAGATGAATCCGGGCTTGTTACAAGACTCACAAATGTCATGTGTAGTCTCAGTGCATAACATCTCCTGGGAAGTGATGCCTGTTTTCCCCAGAGGAACTGATCCTGCTTTCTGCCAGGAAGTGACAGCTGGGAATCTCCTACCAGAGGCTCTAGAGATATCCCACCAGCACACTGAATTTGCAATCACTGCTTCATTTTGCATTTTTGCCCAAAAAAAGGCTTCAGGCCTTTTCAAGGATATTCTGATTATTTTTCTATTCTATTAGATAGAATTCTGTTTTAAAAATGTTTTCTCTTTGAAGTTCCCAGTGTGTATTTTCTTTATCTGCCAGCTGTAGAGTAGAAACTGGGGGCCTGCAAGTAAGTGCTATCAATAAAAATTGAACTAATTAAGTTTCAGACATAATCCCCTATTATTATAAGAGAGTTCAGTGAGCCATAAGATAATGGAGTAATAAACTCCTAAAAACTGAGATTTAGCAAGGAAATACCAACAGAGCTTGGAATGCTGCATTCTGACCTGAGTGATGTAATAAATATTTAATCAAGTACTATTGATAAATTTTAAGCATGAGAAGGATCTGGATAAAACAGCAATAGAGTGAAGTTTTAGATTATTTGCAACAACTTTGCATCTCTTTTGTTTTTAATAAAAAACAAACAGCAGCCCTTATTTAGAGGTCTTCAAAGAATTTGAAAGGTTAAGAGACAGCATAAATTGGTGTCAGCATAACTAGGCACCTCTAGGGCTATAATAATTGATAGAATTTGGATGACCCTCTTTCACGGGTATCGTGATTGAAAGGAATTCAAAGCTGTTAAATGTAGAATGCTAAGATTTCAGATGATGCACAATTTTAACCTTGCAAATGTTGGAGCAAATATTCTGACCCCTCTTGGAAAGTCCATTTAGAAGCTCACTTAACACCTGAATAGCAATGTAAATGGCCGTGATGTTAGATTTTTCTCCCCTACAGGATGCACGACATAGTAGATGAACATGTTTTGGTTAATTTTTTATATTGATTACAGAGGAAATTATTTCTTATACCATCAGTCAATAGTAGATCTGCAACGAGTTCCAGAACATTATGGCACACCAATGATTAATTGCCAACTTAGCCTGTTCAACCAAGATAGCAACTGATATAAAGACTGATAATTGTGTTTACCAAATGGCACATAGCAATTTAAAATATTTTGGGGGGTTACGGTTGGCTTTAGGGTATGTTTATTAAGCAGATTTACACCACTGTCTTCTATTAGGTCCAGATTAATGTGTTACAATTAAATTATTACTCCTTGATTCTATGTTGCATAGATATTTATCAACATGATGTGCCATGGCCTGAAGTTTGTAGTTAGGGAGGAATTATAGGAGACATTCCTCTAGAGGCTACAAAAAGTTTTGGATCAATTGAGACCTAAAATACATCTATAGAAAGGGAAGTGGAAATAACCTTTCTCTTCCATTTTCTAACTTGCTTTTCTATTTTCCAGTCTCTCCTGCTCTCTTCCTATGGTTGAGTGCTCCAAAAGAAGGGCTAGTTTCCCACAGTACCTGTCTCTCCCATTCAACTTACATTTCACCTTGGAAAAAGCTGGTGGACAGGTGAGTGCTTCCTGTTTGGCACAAGTGTGAATTTGCTCTAATAAAAAGCAGCAGAAAGTTAGTGGGCAGAACAGCTTCCAAATCCCTGTGGTCATCAAAGACAAATGCACATGGAACACACGTCATTAATGCCTCTTCTGGGTGAGAGAAAGCACAGTGAGCTCATGTGAAGGTTATTTCAGAGAAATACTTCTTTTACCCTCAGTTTCTAAAATGACTTCCTGCTGTGTCTCATTTTGCTTTGATTTTTTAAAACACTACAGAATTGGAGCCAGCTGTAGCTTTTCACTGACCCATACAAGTATCAGGTGTGTAAAAGCTATTTACGGTTCTTGATTTATTTTCTTTCCGACTTTGAGAAGCAATCCTATGGTGGGTCCTTTGAGAGAAGTGTTGGCTTGGGAATATCTTGGCTGCTTGATATGTTTGAAGGCGTGTGTTTTCCTGGCTCCAGAAAGAGACTGGTAAGATCTTAACCTGCGGAGTTTTTCAGCTGGGATACAAACATACTGCATGGGTAAATATCTTTGTTTAATTCAGATAATCAACAAAGGATTTTCTGCCTATGATACCTGTGTTTTGGAACATCTAGCTGCCAGAAAATGGAGCAGTCAGAGAGGTGAAAAGATACAGAGGTGAAATAATTCTGCTAAATAGACAAACCAACGTGTGTGGTTTATAGTTGCTGGCCTCACGTGTGTGTGAAGGAAAGGACTGGAGAAGGCAAGATGGAATTTTAGTACATTAAGTAGACCTACCCAAGTGCAGGTAAAATGGCATAAGGAAAACAGAGATAACGTGGGGAAAACAGCCAGTGGGAAGATAATACCTGGTCCTGAGATGTGAGCAGAAACTGGGACTTGAGGGTATAAATTTGGGAAGGAAAATAACAACTTTAAGTTTGACATGCATTTTAATATGAAGTGTGGTGTTTGCTCGGCTTGAGTGTAGAAGTTCTCATCCTGCTTCAAATGTACCCTCCTTTTTTTGCTGTGTTTCTTGCATCTGTAATCCTGACTAATTTTGGGGTCAAATGTAAATCCCTATTTACACCTCTGAGTAATCTGCCTGAATATGCTGTCTTTCTACTTATTTTCTACTCTTACCGACTGAGGGTAATCACTTATTTTGATTTTCTTGTCGCATAGCTTCTTTTAGGGGTCTTGAAACATGCAAAAAGATGGAAGTTTATGTAAAAAAAATTTACCTAAGTTCTGGTGTAGGCCTTTTTTATTTTTCATCTTTTTTCTCCTCAAATGATGGTTGTTACTTGGACTGTTTTCATCAGGGAATTATTTTTATAAGGATGTTTATTTCTGATGAATTGGATGATATCGATGCATAGTCATAGAGGTTCAGACAATTTCCATGGGAAATTAAAATGAACCTGGAGGCAGGATGTGGTTTTTCTGGTCAGATTTCACTTGTAGTGCTAGTGTGTAAAGCAGAAACAATATATTTGTGCTTGATTTTTTTTCCAGTGAAGATACATATTTTATCTTCAAATATTTGTTAAATTATAAATAAGTGATCCAGACCAAGACATCTAAGATTTAACAGTGTGAATATTGTAAGGTTGATGTTAAATATCCCTTTTGTGAGTTTTAGGGAGCTTTAAAGGTAGGTTTGCTTCTGCCTCATGGTTTCTGCTGCAGCGAGCGCTATTGATCTTGTTTTGTGACACTTCTGTAACTAACTATCAATAATTTGCTGCTTTCTCTTACTAAATAAGAACCAATGCAGGTGGTCAAACTAACCCAGCCTGATTCCAGGCAGAAAATAAAGGCGAAGAGGGAAACAACTTTGGTTGGTGCAGGATGTTGGCAGGTTGTTAAAGGCCTCACAGTTCCCTGCTTTTCTGGCTGCACCACTGTGTCCAACTTACATCTGCCATTTTCACAAGATCTGATGCTCTACTTAGGTGAGAAATTGTTTTAACACACACAAAAAAAAGCTTCCTTAATTTCAAAAAATCCTTCAGCTGGTGTGAATGACATCAAGACCTTTCAAAGCTTCAAAAAAGCAGCCAGTAAGCCTGACACCCTCATTGGTATGTATCAATATGCCTTTGCCTGACACCATAATTAGTATACCATCAAATATAATATGCAATAATTTAATTAGTATTCACAGGGGTAAATATGTGTGGGGAAGAGTTCTTAAAATAGTTGATAGAAAGGGAAATTATGTGAAACTTTCAGGCAGCTGCTAAGCCTGATGCCAGTTGACACAGCCTGCTCGGTTAACTGGAAAGCATTTGGACAAAATTCCTTGCCCAATTGCCACTGAGAATTTACACAGCCAAGGAATAAGAGCTCTTTGTGGAGAAGAATGCCAACTGTCTTGGCTTGTCAGGGAAGGCACTAAAATGCCGTAATTTTCCTGAGAATCCTCACTGGGGACCCCCATCCAGACACCCTCTGCCTGTGGGTTGGGAGTTCCAGGAAGGCTTAGGCTTGGGCAGCCATAGCTGTGGGTGTGATCAGCTGTGCCCAGTGCTGTCCCCACCAGACCTGGTTCTATGCCTGCTTTCCCACTTCTGCAGTGTTTTGAAGATCACTGTGGTGAAATAAACAGGTTGGCTTATGGAAATAGCAAAAATACTGTCTCCAGGCATTATGCATTGGTTAGAGTCTTTCTCCTTGCCCATGGCATTAATCACCCATCTAACACTTAGCCATAATTATCACACTAATTTGAGCAGTTTTTCTCACTGTGGAAATAATAGCTCTTACTTAGGCTTCTGGTTGTTATTTAAAAATCCAGAAAGGGAAAAACCATGTCCAACTGAAAGCTAACGAGGTGGGTTTGTGTAACTTAGCAGAGAGATGATCAGCAGAGTACACAGGGCTGGAAAGTATTTTAAACAAAACTGAAACAAAGCCTAAATGAGTGCATAACATCTTTCACAAATGTGTTTCTTTTATTTATGTACAGCTCTTCTTTCCTTTACGTATTTGTTTGAAGCCTTCCCCAACTGAATCCTGCCTGGAAAATAGCACTGATGAATAGAACATTGATGAGGAGCTGTAGAGAAAGGGTAGAAATTGTTTTAACTACAAATCTGCATGCAGTGAATGGGAGTTATAGAGAGGGTCCAAAGGGGGTGGGGGACAATTAATCCCCACTAAGGACCTTATTTTAATGGTATAGAAGTTACACACAGATGGACACAGGAATGTGGCAAGTGTAGCCAACAACAAGGTTTGACATTTAAGTGAGGAGTAGTTCACTGATGTACCACAGTACTGGTTAAGACACGAGACATGAAATCATTCACAATCATTTTAATATTTCTAACAAGCATGAGAGTTCTGGTGTACCTTTGCTTCAGTACTGATTCCAAATAATCCTTATTCAAAAGAACAAATAGCAGTCTCACAAGTGCCTTCAAGGTGGGAGTTCATTAGAGTTAACCGTGTGCTTTTAGTTCGGAGTAATTTCTGAAGGAACAGTGCTGTAGGTTGGTTTTCCAGTTCTCCTGGCACAGAGTTAAATAGTTCAGCAATGTTCCACAATTTGTGGTGTGAATGTGTGTGCACAGTGTGTAGCCTTGCTTTGTTAGGAGCATTTGGGTGCTTTTACTACCCCTGAACGACATACAGTACATTCAGCATCAATTTCATTCCCCTTTTAATTTAGAAAGGAAAACTTATGGTCCCAAATGTATGGCTCACTTTTCATATGAAGTATTGTGTTTCTGTGATTTATTGAGATATTAACATGGAAATGGTGATGTTAAACAATACTTGGAATAGCTCTAAAAGTGTAGTGGGAATCATGATTTCATAAGAAGAAAATTAGTTATGTAGGTAACATTACTGTATAATTTCCCTGGGGATTTCTACATCAGGCGAGATTTTATTATATTCTAAAACAAAGTTGCTTGCACTCACTTTAAATATAAAGTACTGCTGAATATGACAATATCATAAGGCTACTCACAGTACAAGCAAAGACATCTGTTAATGGTACCGTGAATAGTTATGAACTGTGGTACTCAAACGGCTGTGCCAGCAAAGCATTGCCTCCTAATTTATTTTTATAGCAAATGGATGCCTCATTTTTCATGGTTTGGTAGTTTGCATTCAAATGTACCAATAACTTCCAAGGCAATCACTTCTACACAGCATGTTTTATTTGCAAACATAAGATGCAAGAGCTAATGGTGTGGTGGTTGGTAGTCTTCTCCATCAGCAGTTTTGTATGAATCCTTACATTATTTTTTTAGATTAGTTCACAAAAAGGAATGTGCTATATAAAAATGTTTACTGTATGTAAGATTTAATTTCATTTCTTATCACACAAATTAAAAGGGACAAACACTGTGTAATTGCATAGTTTTGCCATCCAATGTGCTATTGCTGAACTGGATGCTTTACATCGCCATTCTTTCCTGCAGACATCACCAAAAACTAGAAGGAAGCACAAGTGATTTCTGCAGAGCAGACTCCTAAAGGCTTCTTGTTGGAGGAAAGGAGGGAGACAGCAAAAATTGATTCAACTTTGCCTATACTAATTTTTCAAATTTTCGGTAGTTATTAATGGAACTGATTCCAGGAGTTTGTGATGATGACACGATTAGTAGTTAGCAGCTGTTTTCCTGGGCTCTTCAGCTCCTGTGTGGTTTATTGTCATCTCCTCCATCAAAACCAGCATTTAGTGGCTGGAAGATGGGGATGCTGGGCTGCTGGAAAGCTTGCATTTGGCTGTGGTGAGAGAGCCAGAGTTTGTTGGCTCCAGCACTGCAGGTCCTCCTCTGTGCTTGGCACTGCTTCTGGCTCTTTTAATTTAAATTTAGTTCCACTGATGTGATGCCACTCACTGCTGTGGTATGTATGGTGCCATAACTGAACTGTTACCTCTCACATCTGAGGGCAGATGAAATGAGTGAGTGACAAAGTAATCCATCTCATTTATCATAGTAGGATGTGAGTCTGCGGAGATTTGGATTTGAAAAGACACAGGGAAGAAAAAAATAATGGAGGAACTCCTAAAAGTGTTGATCAAAATTCATCTTATTAAAACCCAAGAATACAAATATGATTTTAGAAGAGCTCATTTAAGGCTTTTATAGGGGTGTTGGTTGGTTTGGGTAACGATTTTTGATTGAAATTTCGCCAAGTCTTTTCCAAGCACAGGTTCCCATTTCCTTGTCTCGTTGGTTTCACAAAACCATCTCCTGAGATTCCAGCCCTGAACTGCACATACACACAACCGGCTTTGGGGCTAAGCACGGAACAGGACCATACTGGGCTATTGCTGTCCCAGAGGGACTCAGCTCTCCACAGGGAGCTTTTAGGTAGAGCAGTTTCAGTGACCAGTCAAGTGCTGGTGTGTAATTCCCACCAGCAACCCCTGAACCTGTGACGTGCTCTATGTCCCACTCTGGTGGCCCTTGTGCAGACACTGCTTGAGCATTGCATGTAATATTACAATTTCATACTGGTATTTGTTGTAACTAACCTATAGATTCATCTTGGATGGCTGAAAGCTTTTACTTTTCCTCACTTTTTTTCCCATCTTAGAGTTTCATTATTCTTTGAGTATCACTTTCACAGGATTCTCCCTTCCACAGTGAAACCCTTCCATAACACTGCAGCCTTAGCATTTTGAAAGAATCATTTTATCCCCCTCTTGGATAAAAGAGGGGAAAAATAAACATAGAAACATGTTCCTGATGAGGTCTTTCTCAATCCAGCTTTATAGCCCTGAACCACTCCGCTTTGGGATTGCAATTAATTGAAGATGCTTCAATTAGGTCACCAAAGCCCTTTCTCCGCAAGCTCACTGCTGCTTGAGTTGCAGCAAGAGCTCCATTGTGATTCCAAGTAGCTGGAGCAAATCTGCTGCCTTGCCTGCCCTTGCATTCTGTAAATCAAAATAACCACCACAAGCCTCGGAGTAACAGAGCCAAAGCAAAAGCCACGTCAAGATCCTGTTGTACAAGAGTCCAATTCTGGTAGCAGATTGAGTTTGGGATGCTATGGACAAATGCCAAGAAGCAGCCTGGCAGCTAAATAACTTTGTTTCAGCTTTGCTGCTCCTCTCCCTTGTCACTACCATCACCACTTCATACCTGTTGTAAAGTGCAGCCTGGTAGCTGCTGTTTAGATCTTTTCTGAAATACACAGTGGTGAAATATTCTAGTAATAAGGCATTTTTCTCATGTGATTCAGACTATGGGTTTGAGATACAGTTTAATTAACCACACTTATAATAATAGATATTTTTAGAGTAGTAGCAGTAAGAAAAAGCTGGGCCTGCAAAACTCGAGCATTCAAATAACGCATCCAAATAATCATCTTCCTTGCATGACTGCTCTGGCAGAGGCCTTTTCCTTGTGCTGGAGCAGAGCTGCCAGGGAAGTTCACAAATATCCCATTATGGAGGTGTGCCATTTGAGCCACCCTTGCTAGACGTGCTTTGCGTGGTGCCCCACTTGGGCCATGGGTGCAAAGCGGTGCTGACAGTGATTTGTCACTCGTGAAGCCTGGAGCAGGCTGAACACAGGAGCTGTTGCACTGCAGGGGATATCGATCCCATCTGGTTAGTGCTCGGTGACTGTGTGCCACGGAAACCAATTGGACAGATGACTGGGGGCTCGCTGGCGAGTAAAGCTCAGCTCAAGATGTGATCAATCCACCAATCTATAGTGACAGAATAATACATTAGAAGAGATTGATCCTCGAGCTACACTAAATCAGGTTAAATCCTTGTCCTTGGGTGAGTTTGTTGTACAGAAACACAATTTATGTGTGATTTCTTTAGTTTCTGTTAAAATTCTTGAAGCACTGTGTCTTCCTTTAACATCTTCCTTGCCAGAACTGCTTTGTAGTTTTCATCCTGTGCCATCCTGATTTTTTTCCCAGAAACGTATGTCATTTCATGAGCAGTGAGTTGCAAGTTAAATGTAACGATTCTATATGAACTCCTTGAATTTCAGTCTACAAACTTGATCCAAGATGATGTTTGTCCTCTGAGGAAGCCAAAGGGTCAAGGGTTGTATCAGGTCAGATGTTGTTTTATCTATGCGTCTACCACAGATTTGTTGTCTGTGAGGATGTGCATTTTTGAAGGTGCCTTGCTTCATCTTTTACACTTGCATTGGGGAAATGCCACTGTCTGTAGCAAGTGTATAAAACAGGATAAAATTGTGAAAATTTAAAATTATAGATGCAGTAAGTAAAGACTCATTTTTTGAAAGACAAATGTATGGTGGTCTCCTGTATACATCTGGATGGTAACTGTTCGAGAACTGCGTGTTGTCTGCTGCTGCCGCCACTAGCGGTTTTGCCTCAGAATATACCTGAAAAATAAATCAATAACCTCTTATTGGGTTATAGAAGTAGTGGTAAGTGCAGAATACTGCTAAGTTGGGATCATCCAGTTGGGATGCCAAGTCTGCTGCGGGTGTGTTGGCTCTAAGTGGACACAACAGTAAGTTTAAGGTAGTCTCCAAGAAAACTAATTGTGCTCTTTGACATATACGATAATTAATAATATGATTTTATTACTGTGTCGTGCTTAGAAATCACTTTCTTACTTTTACCTCATACAGAAAATCCAATTGTTTCTGTTGATAGATATTCTGGGTCGAATAGCCATAGCGTTTGTCTGTCAGAGGCACTGTAGAGCTGTGCTACAACAGCCCTGCTGGTTTCCACGTGAGATAGAGGAAGGAAGGAAAAATAAATCCACATGAAAAATATAAAACTGCACGTTCTTCTACAGCTCCACTCCACCCTATCATGAAAACTTGAATATATAGTTAGGCTGTAATAGACTTGTGATTGGAGGATTAGTTTGTAAGAGAAAAAACTTGTACAAGAAAAGAGAAAAATAGAATTAGTACTTACGAGATAGAACAAGTGAATTTTCCCTGTCATTCTCTGACTATATAATCTATCTACTTAAAAACAAATACACATAATGATTTGGATTACAGCCTGTTTGGTTGTAGAACTGCCTATAAAGTCCTTGTCCATGAGTGATAGGAAAATGCTAAGTATCTAACCATGATGGCATTTGTATCTAGGGCTTTCAGAATTCTTTTGAAGTGCTTTTCAATATGTGACTGACATTTGTCAAAGTCTTTTTCGCTAGCAAAATACATCATTTACCCTGCTGAGTTATTTGAGAAGTCTGTAACGTTTCTCTCTCTATGTCAGCAGATAAAATCTACAAGAGTAATTAACTAGATGGAAAAGAAAGGGACAAAGGAGAACTCATGTTTTGTTACACAAACTGTCACAAAGGTATTTAATGGGAAGATACTTTCAATTCTCCCTGCTAAGACTTAAGTGAGCTTATGGCAAAGGGACGCTTTTCAATGATGGAGACTTAATCCTAGTTAGATAATCATGGTTCTGCCTGGAAGTGGATCATTTGAAGTGCCTCATAATAAGCACTCTTAAATAACTCTGGATTATGAAATCACAAGCATAAATTTCCTCTTTTGCTTGTACAGCAGTTAGGATAAGGAAGTCCTAATTGTTTGTAAAGGCTACTTTATTTAATTCCTTAAAAAAGGGAGAAATACCTAATGGATAACAAGGTCCCAAGAGAATATAAATTAATGATTTCTACTTTCCTAACAGTGCTTTACATAAGATATTTTTTTCCTCCATCTGCAATCCAGGAGGTCAGATGCTATTCTTACCAAACAAAGACAAGAGTGCTTAAAACCCCTGAATTGGAGGAGAGCCCAAAAGTCCTTCTCCAGGCTGTTGTAGAAGAAGAGTCCACCTACCCCCTTTATTTTCTTTGGGTCATGCAGGTGGTAGCAAAACTTCTTTATTGCAGTGAGCAACCCTTTGGGCTTCTGCCACAATAAAATGCATGAAAGTGAGAAATGTATTAAGTGATAAACACACTTAAGTAGAGTAGTCTTTTGGGGCAGAAAAGGTACTTTTTGGGGTTTGTATTTTCTTGTTCTCCTCCTCTGGTTTGATCCTTTATTTTTACTTCCCTCTGTTTCTGGACTCCTGCTGTAGTGTAGCCCTGCTGGAAATTCACATATATAATTCTTAAATAACCCATTACTTCAATGCCAGTCATTAGTCTATCCCATGTTTGACATTGCCTCCTAATTTTATAGAGAAGTACTTGATTTTTAGTGTCTTATTGTATCATGGAAAAGCAACAACTTAGTCCTAATCAACACTTGTAATCTTCTTCCATGCCTGAGGAAGAGTGAGCCAATTAAAAATGCATATCTTAAAATGGATGAGTACACACATCTCAGGCTGCTGGCAAATGTAGCTCTTGCAAATTTAAGGTGGTCAAAAATCATTAAGGTTCTGCAATTCAAGTGATGCAGATTTCAAATGTGGATGCTGCCTGTAATAACAATGGTCACTTCCAGGTTTGAAAAGCGGGCTGATTGTTATGAGAAGCAGCAGTGGTGTGTAATTCTCTGCTGGCCAAATGCCACGCATTGTAAATGCATTAGTTTTCATGTCCCGTGCATTCCATGCCTTCACCAGGTCGGTATTGGATTTCTATTGCTTTGTCTGGGGTAGGACTTTCCTGCCAGCCAAAAGGTTCTCACGATTGCTGCAGCTAATCAGCGATTCAGAAGTTCAACATAAATCCATTGAACTTGCATGAGTCAAGCAGGATATACCCTGACATGCTTGTAAATTAAATTACTGTGAGTGGTCCAGCTCAGCTTAATTATGTTATTCCTAACTGAGAGAGTTCAGCAAGTGTGTTTAATAATCTCGAGCTTTGGGAGCACTAAATACAAATTGTTTTGGAAGGGCAAGGTGGATCTCTAAGCCTTCAAATTGAGAGGTAGAGGAGGAACAGATGGCAAAAGTGTGATGCGTTAAAATACCTAAATATGCATTCTTTAAAAGGCTGGCTTTCTATTCAGAGCGCTGGGATTCTGGAGAGGTTAAATAGAGGCTGTTTATATCCTCTGTTGTCTACAGAGTTAGATAAAATCAAGCCATTCCCCTGTGCCAGTCCAGAGGTGTTTGCTGGTTCTGTGGATTGTCAGCCTCATTCTTTTCGCCTACTGGAGAGGACGTTTGGGTATCCTTGTGGAAGGAAGGAGGCAAGCAAAGAACATCAAGAGAAATACACACAAAAAAGAAAAATCCATTATTTAGGATATAAAGCATCCAAGGCTTTATATTACATAACAAGCCAAAAAGTGCATTTTTGTCCATTCTGCTCCTTTGGTTGACATTTATCCACAGACATTATGCAAGAAGAACGAGAAAGAATTGGCATTTAACAAATTACTATCCTGTTTCTTCTGAAAGTCAAGCAATGGGTGCCAATTTTCCTTTTGTAAAAAAAGGAGATTTAGAAAATAACAGCAGTAGGTGATTATAGATAATTATAGGTGAGAAAAGGTAATGCTTAAACAAGATGACTCCTTTTTCCTTTCATTGCTTTGTTAATGATGTGCTGTACACAACCTAACATTTCTAGTTTGGGGGCTTCTTACCATTCCAGAAATTGCATGCTGTGTATGCGTAGGTTGCATTTTCTTCCACTGCTTTTGTCAGTAAAATTGATACAATGCTTTCAAAGTAGATTTTTAATTGATTGAAAAAAAACATCGAAATGTTTGTGTTTCCTTGTTGTTTTGGGGGTTGTTTTTGAAGTTTGTTTTCATATGTGGCATGAATATTTTCCTGCTTGCAATCCACCGGAGAGTTCTTTGTTACTGCCTACAAAGTGTTTGGTGCACTGTTTGCCTGTCCCAGGTTTCTCACAGTCCATAGCCGAGTGGAAATTGGGAGGGAAATTAAATATCTGTCTTGCTAAATTTGGGTAAACCCAAGGTGGCAGGGATCTAAGGAGTTCCTTAGCCTGGCCTGCTGCTCACAGTAGGGGCAGCTCTGATATCAGAAAGGGTTGTTCTGGGCTTTTCCCACTAAGGTAATTGGGATGATCTCTGAGGGTGAAGCCTCTGCAACCTCTCTGGGCAGCAGCTTTGTAAGATGCAGAAGACATCTTGGCTGCAGGAAATATGTTGTCCTAGAGAGCAATGAACTTCAGGAGTATTTTAAATGAAAGATTTATTGCTGCAGTGAGGACTGGAAGTACTGAATTGTCTAAACATGTAATAAAGATGTAAACTGTTTTAATTTTTTTTTCAAGGCCAAAAATGCACTGGTTTAAACCAGAAAAATAGAAGGCAGAATATCTGGGATGTTTGTACTTGGAATTAAATGCAGCACTAGAAAATTCTTTTGTAGAGTAATCGTTTTTTTGTATCCAAAGTCTGTACATCAATGAAACAAGCCATAGATTATATTTCATATATTCTGGTGTAGTAAGGTCATCTCAAAATGCAATTGCAAAAACGATTTACAGGTTTTTGTTAACCTTAAAACAGAATTAAGCTACAAAAGGTAGTTCTGTGGAAAAACTGAAGATAAGGAGCAAGTGTTTTGTTTCCCAAGTCGTGGAGCTGCCTTAACAGCTAAAGCTTTGATGAATACTGCACAAGTGTAGTGAAAGCTTTTTTTCTTTGCCTCTGTTCAGTAAATAATTGATTAGCAGCTCCTAATGTGGCTCTAAGAGCTGGAAGTGCTTCCCTTAGCGCAGCCGTGTCACTTGTAATGGAGCTGAAGTAGGACCCTGGGTGACAGGGCTGTGCTGGCATTTCCCACTGTGCCAAGTGCATCTCAATGAGTCCCTGTGTCCCACTTCCTGACACAGCTCTTGGTACCTGTGCCTGCACAGGCAGTCTGGCAAATGATGCTGGGCTCTGATGAGTTTTCTTTCATTGGAAGCAAAAGAATAGAATGGATTATTCTTTTCTTCACTGCATTAAAGTCTTTGTTGGAATCTAATGTTCGGACAAATCAGTATCTCTTTAACTGTGATGTTCTCAGGTGTTATTTGCAAGAATTGCAGATTTCTTGCACCAGGTCTTCAGGCCATGAGTGGAGTTTGGGTGGGAAACTCCAGGAGCCCATGGACTTGGTGTTGGGCTGGCACGTGCAAGTGGCGCAAGCAGTTCCTCTGCTCCGCCTCTGGACAATACTCAGATATTTCAGGTTGAAACAATTGGATCAGCTTGAGAATCAGCATTTACACTTGTATTTAGGTTGTGTAGCTCATCTAAGCCAATCACAGGCAGGAACTGGGGAATATCATCAAGGGCTGGAAATCCTGGCAGTTCACTGGTGGAGGTAGTGCCACAAGGTCCAGTTTGGATCAGGCTCTTTTTAATTCCTCTAGGTTCTACAGTTTGGGGATTCTAGTTTTTTTGGCAGCTCACCTGAAAGTAAGAAACTCATTTTACAGTTTTGTCTTCTAATACAATGATAAATATTTAAATTAGTAACTTCCTTTGGAAAGAATAAAGATGAAGGATACTACATCTATAGGCTCTCCTTCCCCTGGGTAGCCTCACTCCAGCTGCAGCTCTAGTTTGTCCTTCATAACCTCAGCCCTCTATTTTTCACTCATATTGTGTGATAAAGTAATACATCCATTCTTAAATCCATTTTTGTTTAAACAAAACAAGAAATTTTTTTTTTTGCTGAGCAGAAGTGTTGAGCAAGGATGAGAAGGAAATAGCTTTCAGCAAAAACTAATATTCTCTAATTGTTCCGATATTCTTTCATATGGAGAACTTGAGGCATTTTAAGTTTCTGGCAGTTCTTTGCCAAATAATGTAAGTCAAATATTTAATACTTTTATAACACTTTGCACAGGCCATTATTAAGAGCTATAGAGTAATAAGGGTGATAGTAACTCCCCAGCCCTGTGCAGGGAATATTACTGAGCATTCCCTGTCTGAGTCATACAATATACATGACTTATTTAATTCACGTTCATTTGGTACATCTGAAAATTATTTGCAATCACTTGTGTGTTTGGAGACTTCTGATGTTCAGACAGTGAGAAAGAGAAAAGGACACTTGTCCGATGTTTTAAAAAATGCCAAGGGTGAAAGCTTTACACCACCTTTTAAAGTGAAACTGGTAAATGTTCCCCAGTCTTTGATTTACGTATTGCAGTGACCTTTATAGAATTTCTATATGTAACATGTGGCAGTTGTCATCAACATTAAGGACAGCAGCTGTCAACATAGACAAATGTCAGACTTTCAACTTTCCTGAATTGTCCAGATAAACCTACTCTTTGTGAAATAGCTGCACAACTCCTGCTTCCAACAGTGGCTTCCAAATGTCTCTTGTGCTTTGTATTTCATGTGATGTCCAGAAGACTTTTTTGTCTGCTGAGTCACAGTTCTGATTTAAATCGGGGTAGGAAATTGTGTGAAACTGTTTATTGCTGATGCATGTTTGGACTTGATGGGAAACGGGAATTCTTTCCAAATCATACCAAATATTAGGACTCTAGCAGGCTGTTTTATTCACAGACTGCTACTGAACTACATTTTAAATTTGCACAGAATACGTGTTGTTATCTGGAGATGGAAGTAACCTAAAGGCAGAAAACGAAAATTATGAAGAAATTCATCCAACTAAATCTGAATGTAATTTAAAAGGAAGAGATTTGCCAAAGTTATTATGAAGAGCCTTGCTTAATATCTGAGAGTTAAGTATCACAGAAGAGCGTATTTCATTTACAGGGGGAAAATTCACTTCACTGAATAATTCATGTTATTTTTTTCTTGAATAACTCAGAGAGCTTTGATCTGTTTTTTTGGTGGAGGCTGGGGAGTTGTGTTGGTTCATACTGGCTGTCTTGAATTTTCCAGGTCTCAAATTCAGCTGTACTCAGTAGGTACACTGTCAAATTTTGGGGGTTTTATCCATGCACAAATGGCCTCTCCCTGTTTAGTATGGACTGGTGAAAGTGCAGCCAAGAGAGAACAAAGGGGAAGTGTTCAGCTGGGGTTTGCATTTTGGCCTAGAGGGAAAACAGGGAATGTCCCATCACCACCCCTCTGAAGCAATGGGGGCCCAAACTTGCTGAACTAAAAATGGAACTGTTGATGTTTTTAACCTGCTTTTTCTCCAGGAGCAAAGCTTCTAGCAGCAGTGCAACACCATAAATTCCGCTGTAAAATACTGCAGACAGTGATGGCAGCTGGGCTTGTGTGGCTGGAAATGTAGCTGACTGATTGTGAACAAGGACACTCAAATCATGATAAGTGCCAGAATAAAATCTAAATTAAATATTTCTCAGGCAATCTAGGACAACAGTCAATATTACACACCTGTTATAGCAGTACAGCCAATGAATAGAGCTGTCAGTGTTTTTGGCTTAAACAACCGTCTTCTTTGTTAGTCTAATTATTATAATTTGTATTCCATGCAATTAGGAATGTAAATGGCCTTAAACGTAAGCATTTAGTGCTTAATCCTGGTTGTTCTACCCAGCGCTGGCCTTTTAAACTCAACAGTTTCGTGGAGGGAATTAGATAACCTTTCAGAGATAAAGTTTCTTCTTTAATTAAACAATATCCCTGAAAGTACAAACCACTTTCCAAGAGCTGCGAGACTGCTGCAGACACACCAGAAAATAAATTGGGTAGCTCCCACCTCCCCAGTAGTAGGTCTAGCTGCCTTTTCTACATCTTCCACTCCATTTCCCGATAAGCCCTGAAAATGCATATTCAGTGCAGCAATTTATCCTCAACGCCTCAGTGCAGCACTGCCTTAATTTGCCAATTAACACTTCACCACCCTCCAGCAGGGCCATCACTTTGCTCATGACTGTTAAAGCAGCAGTGGGACTGTGCCTGCTCACTTCACAACTCGCTGCTGCCAAGGGGGTTACATAAAGGTGAAAGCTCTTTCCATGACAAAGTTCTCACAGAATATAAGATCTGAGATAACTTCTAATTGTCTCAAGTCCTCACATTGGCAACAGCTCTATGAGCTGAAGTTTCTTTGCACAGTTTCCTTTGCTTTTTAAGCAAATGAAACAAAAGAGGAAGAGGTGAATATGTTGAGAGCAGGAGGTGTGGGATGGCTCCTAAACAAGCAGAGCTGGAGAGAAGGGGGAGCAGGAACACTTAAAATTTTGTTGTCAGACTGCTAATGCCTGTCCTGCACACTAGACCTTGACACTTTTTATTTTAAGGTAAGAAATTGTATAAACTTGTTCCCCATGAAGTTCTGCCAATTGCCAAGCATTGGCATGTTTATCTGAAGGGGCTTCATTTCCTTTGTGAGCTTTGAAGGTCTTCTCATGGAAGCCCAGGTTGGTCTTGTGGCCAGTAAACCCATGTGTGCCTAAACAGACAACCCAAAAACATCAGTGGAGAGGAGGATAAAGCCAGCATGGGGTCTGCTGCTTTCTGAAACGAGGCTAAAATGCTTACGGGGAGAGTGTGGTAATGGCTGGCAGTTTGTGTGCTCCTGGAGAGAGCTGTGCAACCCAAGCATTTCTTATTTGAATTTTGCCCAGAAGCATTCATAAAAAGAGAAATGGGAGTTTACACTGTAAGAAAAAAATAAATTGCATGTTGCTAGCTGATGGACCGAGAGGCAGTGTTCATCGAAGAGGAAGTTTTTGCCATTAAAATATGATGGATGACCCATGTAACAAAAATATAGGAAGCCACTTTGTTATTCTTTGCACTGCAAATTCTTCTTAATCTCATCCATGATGGGCAAAAGACAGTAAGCAGATGGAAAGATCTCTGCCAGCTCTGTTTGGCTCTGAGGTTGGATTGGAGCCAATAGTTCCAGAAGTTTTTTGCGAGGCACACTGCTTTTCACTGCAGTCAGATTTCAACTAAAATACATTTGAGATAAATGCAAATCTACCATTGTCTTCTGTATCTGAGTATTCATGCCTACAGCTGTTCCACTTGTAAACAATGTTAATTTTTGAAAACTAGCTCATTTGCTGCAAATCTGTTCACATGGATCAGTGGAATCTTCTATGCAGTAGAACAAAACTGCTCTTTATGCACAAACAGTATTTCTGTATTACAATTTCCTCTCTCTGGTTCTGAGACACATATAAATTTACTGGGTCAATGGTTTACTTTAAGCTACTAAAATAGAAGGTATTAACAGATAAGGTCATAAATGAACTGGTTATCAGCTGTTTGTCAAAGGACAAGATAGTTTTGTTTGGTTTTTTCTTTACTGTTTATATTTAGTTTTTCCCTGGTTAGTCAATAATCTTTGATTGTGGGGGGGTTTTCCCCCTCTTTTTTTTTTTTTTTGTCTGATCATAATAAACTGTGATTTATGCTTCATTCCTAAATCCCTTGCTTCCTTCTAAGTTGGCTCTGCTTTGCCTTTGCTTAGTCTTCATTAACTGGCTTACTAATTATCTTATTAATTTGTGCTTTCTTCCCTCCCTACTTTCTGGAAGATCCTGGGTATTATGATTCATTTTTGTGACTTTTGCATGAGAAATACTTATTTAGGCTAATAATAATTTGTTGGAAGATTTTGAACTGTGGTTTTATAACAAATATGTCAGAACTTCAAGATGCATGGAGGGTAAATGCTGAAAGAGTTTTAGGTCCTTGAGGGAGTCTTCTGTTGTCCCTGAGAATGATCCCTGATCACACCCTGGTTGTAGTCCTGGTGATTGGCATAGTGGGGTCATAATTTGCAGGTGCTAAATAGATTTATTGTAATAATAAGTAAATATAATCTACTAAGTAAAAACAGCAAGTTGCAAGGATGAATAATTTTAATTGAAGCTAATAGTACCTGTATTATTAAATTTTCATGTAGCCACAGAGGTGGGCTGGCATTTGCCTGTATCAAGCATTGAACACTATGTGCGAGTTAATAGAAATTACCAAGCATTGTAAAGTAGAAATTATGGAGCACTTTTGATTTTTTTTTTTTTTCCCCTCACTAAAATGCTAGCATTATGGAGAAATAATTTCATTTGAAAGCTATGTGTTTGCTCAGCTTCTACAAAGTGCTCATTAGCTATTTTGGGTCTATTTTAAAGCCCTTCCGTGATGCCATGCTTTATCTTTTTACTTGTTCTTTTCATTCACTTTTTTTCCCTCACTTTTAAACTTTCTGTTGTCTGCAGTCAAACACTAACAGATTTTGTGTTTTCCTTTTCTCATGGACAGATATTGAGTAAGTATTTTATTGTTACTATTAAATAGTGGCTTTTTTGTTGTAACAATCTGAAATATCATATAGCTGTGACTTGCCAAAGAGATCCTTCTCTTGTGAAGTTTTTGAACCGGTGGTGGCTTTTATTTACAATCCAACACCAATTGCGTTGTACTGGAACAGCATCCTGCCTGCTATTGCTGCCATAACAAGGAAGGTCACATTAATATATTCATTTAAAACCTGGCACTCATTTTAGTTCACACTTATCATTTTTACAAAGGCCGTTTTGCCTATCTATTATGTCTTCTGTGATTGACTCTTTTTTTTATCTCCTTTTATTTCTCAAGATGTATTTCACCTTTAATAGCTGCATAATCCCACAGAGCTTGTTCCTCCATACCCTGTTGTTCTTAAGTGCCAGTCAGGCACATTCCCCACTGTTTTCAGTGGAGCCCACTGCTCTGTGGGCTCATTTGTATGCCAGAGTATTTCCCTGTTCTCAAAACAAGGTGGTTCTTTCTTTGTGCGTCGTTACTCAACCATTCTTAAAGATTCTCTCTCTGTGACCCTGGTTTCTAGTGCAGTTGTCATGTTGTTCTCATTCATATTCAAAGTTCTTAAAATGTCACTCTACTGCACATGAAAGGAGGTATCCTAGATTTTTAATTCGTTGCCTCTTTGGACACTTCCATCAAGTCTGCTTGCTGCTCTTTCCATGGCTGGAGAGCTCTTTCCCTTTAGCCTGTCGTAGAGAATTAATTTCCTGGGAATTTCCTTTAGTGGTTCTCCCCAGTTAACAGCGGAGGGCCACCAGAAATCATCAGGGAGGCTGAAGCGAATGGGAAATAAGGAGAGCCAGCGTGCGGGGATTGTTCAGCCTTTTGAAGAGAAGGTTGGGGGCAGATCTTGTAGACAGAATGTTCTATGTGGCACATCCTAGAAGATACACAGTAACAGAATGTGGTTGCATTACCAAAACGTGGATATTTGTGGATGCATAAAGCTGGAGCCTGGCTTTTCTCAGTGGTTTGCAGGGACAGGACAAGAGGCAGTGGGCTCAAAATGTTATAGAGAAAATGGCTTTTGACTTCTACTGAAGATTTTGAAGAAGAGTTAGATTTTAGGAGTACTGAGCTCCTAATGACACTTTGTAAAATTTTCAGTGAGTTGGAGATGCCTTATTCAACCTAGCAAAATTTTCCAGTTGTTTAAACCAGAAGATTACAGCCTTCAGTAATGAGAGCGTAGTTCATTTTTGCAAGTACTGTACCTATTTTTGTCTTCCTTTATCTGTGGTATTACCTAAGGCTAACTAGAGAAGCATAACTAGTGTTTTTATTCAAAAAGTAATTTTCAACTACACAATGGAGTAATTTGGATTCTTTGCTCCTGCTTCCTCTGTTGCCATACTTGGTGTTTCTTTAAAATAATGAATTCAATAGAAAATAAAGTTTGACCAGGTAGATAAAACATTTGAGTAATTTTTTTTTTTGCCCCAGAAGTTCCTTTCAACCAATCGATTATCAAGTACAGCCTTGAGTGAGAACAAGGCTGCATCTTGTCCCCAGGCAGATGCCCAGCAGAGTGAAGCAGTGCAGGAATGTGTGACAATTGCTCTGATATCCCTGCCTTTCCATCTATTTTCAGATTAGATTTGCTGAGATAGATTTGGTTTCTTTCTGCTTAGTAACGCACAATTTTTCCAAGTACCTTATAAGTCTCCCCTTTGGCAACAAGCTGCCTGTTGTGTGAGAGCTCTCCTGACTTCCAAAAGAGCTGAAAATTCAGGGAAGTGTTGAAAACCAGCTGCAAATCACTTGATGCCTGCAAGGCTGGCATTGGGAAGCCTTTCTTATTGTGACAAATATGCTGATTCAACAGCATTTTTTGATAGAAAAATAGTTCCAACAGGCTGTAAATGAGCAAGTTTTCATTATGAAATTAGACAGTACACAGTCTTCAAACATCAGACTACATGGGAAGAAGTAGTACTGAGGTAAAACCTCGAAGGGTTAAAATCTTTCTCTGGAATCTGTGCCTATTTTCAGAGCAGATTGAGAGAGACATTTCTGTAACTGTAATTTATGCAATTCCAAAGCAGAATTTAGATTACAACTTCGAAGTGTCTGCTACAAAGAAATGTGATGGTAAGAACTTCAGTTATTAATCTGGGCTCTTGCACACCAGACAAGAGTTTTGATTGTAATGGGATTTTCCTTCTCTAAGATATAAGAAAAAAGTGAGCTGTAAGGATTTATGTACTAGGCCGCAGTGTCCTTAGATATTGCTGGGTTTTAAGATTGGTTCTTTTATGAATGCATTTTTCTTCCACTTTCCATCCAAGTTACATCTCTGGCTCTGGAAGTAAGGTTTTTCCTGCCAGTGTAGTTGTTGTCTTGCTTTGTTTGGTTGGGTTTTTTTGAATGTCACCCATGCTTTTTGTTAGTCTTTTGACTATTACCTAGCTTTACGGTTTTGTCAAA
Organism: Dicrurus megarhynchus; assembly: GCA_013399195.1. NCBI lineage: Eukaryota > Metazoa > Chordata > Aves > Passeriformes > Dicruridae > Dicrurus > Dicrurus megarhynchus. The sequence goes on from VXAD01001550.1 coordinate 243,372, forward strand.
ATTGAGGTACATTACTAAAGAATGAGAGGAATGGAGATGAAAAAGGAATGCACTCAGAACTGACCAAAATAAAATACTTTGATTCTTTTGTTTGTGAAAGTGCTATTATGTTACATCGATCCTCTTGGAAGGAAATGTATTGGATTGAGTCACATTGCTACAAACCTGTACAATAGAGGTTTTTCTGAGATGTGGTCTTGGGATTCAAATGGAAATACATCACTATCTCCGTTATATGCCCCTGGTTTTGTTGTTGGCATGGGAAGGGCATGTTGGAGAGCAGTAGTTCAGACAGTGTGTCTGGAAATAACCTGACAGAGTTCCTCCCTGGGAGGCTGAAGGGAGGTCTCCAGGCGATTGCTGAGACCAAAGCAGCTGCCCTGGGCATTCCTGATTGTAGGCAGGCAGACAGGTCCTGGAATAATCCAAGTAAGACAAAGCCTTTTACAACCTACAATAATGCTGCATTAAAATTGCCAGGAATCTCCTTTTACAGTTCTTTCAAACCTGTCAGACAGTGAATCCAAAGAAGTGTCCCTGAGCCACTTTTGCAGCTCCACTGGTAGAATGACAAAGGAGATGTGGCACCAGCCTGTGACAGCCATCTCCTGGGTTTGTCCTGGGATGTGAGCTCTGTACCAAGGTGGGCCTTCATCACCTGAAGCTAGGCTAGTCTGGCTCTGCAAAAACAAAAAGCAGATCCCACGTCTTTAAATAGGTTTAAGCCGAGCTTTGAGCTGAGCCTCCGAAGGCGATTTAAATTGCAGCTGCTCTTACTGACATAAAGCTCAGCCTAAATGGAAACCCATTTCACTGCACTTTAATGGGGTGAGTGCTACAGCTGGGAGCTTGTCACCTCTCGGCGTCATTTATTAAGAGCCCAGTTTATGGTGCAGTTACTTGTGAGTGAAGACAAAAACTAACAGCCCTGAATTACCTGGCACTGCTTTCAGGAGGAGAACCCCGAAAGAGATGCTCTTCCACAGCATTTATTGTGCTGTTTTTCTTCTACTGAGCCCTTTCTACAGACAATATTCACTGCACTACTTCTAATTTCTGCTCTAAGCCATTCTGTTATTTATTAGTTATTCACAAAATTCATATATATGCAATGAAGTATTAATGTACAATTCCACATGAAAATATTGCATCTGAATATACAGAAAATTTCCTCACAAGGAAATTTAGGCGTGTATAATAGTTTCACAGGTAGAATTCTAAACTTGTTATACTTATTTTTGCTAATATAGGTCACTTATCTTTATCATATAATGATGTTCAAAAGTCTATTTTGGAAAATGGAATGATGTAAAAAATGATGTGACAAAGTCTGAATGTCGATATCAAGCCTTGTTCACTGCTTGGGCACAAGAAAAATGGTCATGCTAGCATTGGATGCTTTCAAAAATATGCTTAAGCATTGTTTAAGCAGGCCAAGTATTATATGGTATTGATTGGTACATTCTGAGTTTTGTGGCAGAATTTGAATATCAAGTGCACAGCACTTAAGGGATGGTGTGTTAAAAATGACATTAATTGCTAGAAGCTTTGTTTTTATTGCATTAGAAGATGCCCAAATGTGAAACTGAAGCAGCTTTTGACTTGTGCAGTGCTATTTGCTGTATGACAACTGGAAATTAAGCAGAAAAAAGTTTAGTTGTATGTTTTCAGCCCAAGATTCAGTATTGACTTGCTTCAATTCTAGTTTTAGGCAGGCTAATCCCTTAAATTCATATACTAGAAGACCTAATGGTGAGAAAAATGACTTTTTCAAATATTTAAAAACACTATTTACATTATAAAATTTTAGCTTCTCCGCCAGTGTATTTGATGTACTGTAGGTCTCATTATAAGCTAGAGGGAGGTGTCATCTCTTCAGCTACGTGAGAAGTTAACAAAGGAATTGAGGCCCAGCTCAATGACACGCAAGATTTTAGGCATCTTACTTGAGATTCACACCTTTAGTATGCAAACACATCTCCCAGGGAAGCTCTGATTAAAAGTAAACTAAATAAATGTATGTGCCATTTAAAGTCAACAGTATGCAGGAAACTGTAAAATTATACGGTAATTAGGACACTGTGTCTGTCTGTCAGGAGTGATGCTTCTTACTGAAATTGTAAACTGATGCAAGAGCAGATTCTTGTGTAAGAGTGAGCTAGCACCCTTCCTGCCACATCAATAACTAAGAAAACCTCTGGCCATTTTCAAACAGGTTTTTTTGGGGGGGCGGGTGGTGTTCAGCTTTTCTACTCTGGAAAAGCAGCTGTTCAGGGCTGTGCTGGAAGTGTTACCTGAGCCTGACCGCAGAGTTTCTATGAGGAGGCAATTTCCAAGCTGCCACTTTGCCTTTCCATCTTTGCCCTTTGTTTTTGCTACAAAACATTCCCTTCCTTTCCTTGTTATTCTTCTCCTCCAGGCAAAAGCATTCTCCCCTTATCCAATGTTGTGTGCAAAGGAGGATTTTTGTCTTTAATAAAAGAAATGCTACTTGGCCATTCATTTTTGGAAATTGGTATGCAACTCTGACATAATCTAAAAAGGTCCAACTGGATAATCAGAAGCAGCTTTGCAAAAGAGCTTATCTGAACAGCCAGCCTGTTCTCTCAATTACGTCCCCTGCATAGCACAGAGGTGGCCCAACACTGGAATTGTTTGTTTAGCTCTTGTCTACTTGCTCCCTTCAATTGTTTTTTGTATCATATTTGCTGCCTCTAAAACCTTCTGTTGGGTGAGACTATTGTAGGATGAGCTGTTTGTGTTGGTTACTGGATGATGTTTAGCTGAGTGTGAAAGAAAAAAAAAAAGTTGGCAGAATAAGAGTTTCAGAGAAGTATTTGTAATCTCTTGGAATGGATGATAACTGTTCTTATGTGGTGGGTGGGGAGGGGTTAGGGACAGAATTATTTACTTCAGGACTTGCTTGCTGATTCTGTTTGCAGCCTGGCTGAATGCTGTCAAACTTTCTAAACATGCAGTAAATCAGTATTTTTAAGAATTACTATGTAACTGAATTTACTCAATGATTTCTAGTTTGAGTAAAACAGAAAAAAACCCAGTGCTTTTAACTGATTTACTGATGAGTAAAAATGGTTTCAAAGCTTTGCTTTAAGTATTTCTTGGTATTTGGGAATCATCTTCCAGTGATTTACACATTTTAACCTCAGTCTAGTTTTCCTTTGCAGGTTTTTGTATGACTGTCTCCTGTAACATTTATTTTAGCTTTCCTTTGTTGAAGGAAGATAAGACTCTACTCATACAGCCGTGATCTTTCCATGCCTTCCTAACAGAGTAATGGGGTCACTCCTAATCTTCTTTGTATTTTCTTTACTTTTTTATTGTTATTTACTCTTAAAATATATACAAAATCAGACAGAAGTTCCAAAAATAGTTTCTGGCCTAATCACCACTATCAATTCAACCCAAGTCTTTGTGACTGTAGGACTTATTAATTTCTTAATTCAAAGAAGGGTGACATAGGGTTTTAACATGTTTCAAAAACTGTGGCAATTACAGTGTTTACTTCTTCCAAAGGCCCTGATTTTACACATCAACTTTAAATATGAGTGGGTTTTTAATCTTATGAAAGTTTTTGTTCTTACACGTAAAGCGCCAGGTTGACAAGATGCATCTTGAAATTGTGTAAGTTCTTTACCATCAGGATGTTTAAAATTGAGATTAGTCTCTACTGCAGCAGGCTGTAATCATTTCCACATGTGCAGATTATGGATAACTGGAAGAAGCCAAGAGTTTACAGCTTTTAAGAAGCCAGTGTCATTTGTTTTCTCCATTTGTTAACAACTTTTCTTGAGAGGATGTACTGAGCATATTGTGAGACAAATAATTGAAAGAAGAGAGTGAAATTCTTGAACGGAAGAATTGCCGAGGCAATCTCTAAGGGAAGATGTCAAGGGACTCAAGGTCTCAGGAATAAAAATGATCTACCTGATACTCATAATTTCAGAAGTATTTAAGATAGCTATACGAGCTTTTAATATGCTGAATATCAGGTCAAAGATGAAGTGTTGGGCTTCAGGTGATAAAACTAATTTAGTTATAATTAATGACACTTTGATTAAAATGGACCAGAAGAGCAGGAGCCTATTCCTTAGTAGTAATCACTATTAGCAGTTTTGTTATTTTTTTTAGATCTTATGAATGTGATACTGAGTAGCATTATCAAAAGATCTGCAGTCTAAATTAGACTACTTTGCTATATTTTAAATTAGGTGTGCCAAAACCTGAAAAATTGCTTTTTAATTTCCAGATAACATCTGCAGAAATGCAAGAACTCAGTTAAGGCAATGCAGCATTCCAGTGGTGTGTAACTTGCTGTTAGTACAGATAAGCTGTGCTTGGGCAGAGACTGCTTCCTGACCTATTCACTGAGCTGAAAATGGGGCTCAGATACCTCGTGGAAGATGACTGCCACATGGGTGAAAGAATTAGTGCCCCTCATACTGGCTGCCCTTTCAATCTTGTAATTCAAAACAAAAATCTGCACCCCCCTAATTCTTTGGAAAAACCAATGGAAAGGGTTGTGTAAGCAGATGAGTATGTATTAGTACTGTAAAAACTAATATAATAAATGCTAAGGCCCTGGTATGCGATCGACTGCAAAAGTGGTTGTAATCCGCTCTTTTAATAGTGTGACCATTGTGGGGGAAGTCACTCTGTGATTTCTGTGCAGCAGAATCAGACCTGTCCTGGAAATAATAGGGATGTTTTCAGCTCTCAATGGGCGGATGCAGCGGAAAGGAAATTCTTGTTCATTTTTATAGTAATCCTTTACTTGCCCTCTGTGAGACAATCCAGCTCAGAACACACATTTACCCTTGGGAAGAAGGAATGCACCGTTTGTCAGAAACTCAGTGTTTCAGAACGCCTTCTTACTGGGAATTTTGGACGGTTTCATGGGACTCTGAGCTTCTGGTCGTAATGAATCCCTGACAGCAAATGGGATTTTCTCAAAGCGCTGGAGTGGAGAGAAGCTTGGCCTTAGATAGTCTGGGAATCTGGGCAGTCCTTTGGGAAAGGGCGATTCATACTGAAGTTCAATTAGGTACGTTCAGCTTTCCAAACTATTGGAGCTTAGCTAGAGAGCAGAACAATATCACTTGCTTTTTTCACTCTGACACCTTTTTTTTTTTCCTGGTTAGGAGAGCTCCTTTATGAAACATGTGGTTAGGACTTGTGGGATTTTAGGTTTGTGATAAGTCTTGGATCTTCAGTCTTACTCATGGGAGGATTAACCACAACCATTCCAACTTAGAGGAGAGATATTCTTGAAAAGAGTTTATTCACCCTTTTATGTCTGTCATGCAACAACTTCAGCAGGAGAAATGAACCTAAGGAGATTAGGAGTTGCATGCTATCCATATTTTCAATACTTCTGATAGCAGTATTGGTCTGTTCCCTGTAAATTCTAATGACTAAGATTTGAATAATAGTTCTTTGCTGTTTATGATCTTTTCAAGTTGCCAAGTTGGAATAATTTTGGGGGTTTAAAGAACTGTATTGCTGTTTGCTTAATACCTGCTTCTTATCAGGAGCAGAATAATTTATTGTTGCTTGGATGAGACTGGCCTAGACCAATAAACCTCCATTTCTGCCTGCGTGTTTCTGTACTTGTTCAGTGGTAATGCATGCAAATCCCTGATGACGCTCCTGGAAACTGGTTGGGTTTTTTTTTTTAATTAATTACTTTATCTTTTGTACCGAAGACTGGTTTTCTCTCCTCTTGTGTACAGAATATTTAATTCAATGGTGTTTCTCAGACACTTTAAAGTGAAATGGGTACTTATCTCCTTCACAAAAGTGGAATTTTCTAGAATTATTCCAAGAGTAACAGAGAGCAGTAAGAGCCATTTTAATTATAAATCCTATTTCATCAGTTCATTTTTGTTGGGGGGGGGGGGG